>CAKNWW010341686.1:0-17088 GCA_932074435.1 Andricus kollari | reverse complement strand
GCTATGAAGTGGGTGCTGGACCGTCTTCGCGCCAGAATTATGAAGGTTGGGATAGAACTCAAGAAAACAGACAAGCTAATTCTCGCGAAGGGTATAATTCCTCCAGAAGAATGGAATCTAGAAAACAGATAGTAAGTTAGTTAAATCCAAACGTGCAAAATATGGAGATACAAATAGCGAAGATAAACGATGCATTAATTGCGATAGCCTAAGACATGATATATCACAGTGTGAAGAATTTGCACAAATACCTGTCAATAGGAGAACCAATTGGATTTGATCTAACGAGACACTTTATCTGTGCTTGTCAACAGGACACTTCAATATGAACTGTAAGGCTTCCGCATGTGGCTATGAGGGATGCAAAAACAGCCACCACTGGCTGTTACACGAATCGAACCGGTCTGGGACTTCATTCCGCGCTCCTGCCAGGGCAAGCACAATGGGAAAACTAAATAAGTCAAGCTGACGAGTCTTATTAAAAGGGACTCCAGTACGTCTCCATGGACCTAGGGAGAGTGTTTCTACATTAGCAATGATGTACGATGTATTTACTTTAACTTTACAAGCCATGAGGGGAATGAAAGGAACGGAACAAAAGAGAAAAAAGTAAATTATTTATTATTATTTATTATTACTTTATTATTAATTATTACTGCAATGTTAGTCTGAAGATTCTAATTGGACATGACCATTAGCATTTGATAACAGCTAACGAGGATTGAGTAGCGACAATGAACGACCCAGCAGCTTCTCTGACTGCGTTGGGATGGCTTGCACGCGGCAAGTTTCAGAAACAATTACAACGATAAACAGAAGAGGTAGTCGCTATATTAAACGAGAAAACAAGAAATGAATCGATTCGGCAAGGAGCAGGTGATGCCGATTTACACGCTCTTGTGAATATGAACTTCAGTTTAGAATCGATCGGAGTAATGGTCAATGATAGGAAAAATTCACAGGAAAAACGCGTGGAAGAGCTCCTGATCAAAAACACGCATCGAATAGGAGAAAGATGGTAAACTGGATTGTTGTGGGCTTGTTTTCGATTCAGCTTTGGAAACACGTGGTGCTTTTCTTAACGACAAATTAATGATTGGATTTGATCTAGTTCATCCATTACTTAGAATTCTAATGCGTTTTCGGACTAAACGAATAGCGTTCATGGTGGATATTAAATAAATGTTTTTACAAGTAAAGATTCAGAAGGAAGACCAATGTTCGCAACGATTTCTATGACATGGGTTAAAAAGAGAATGTGAACCGAAAACTTATACCATGACTTCGATGGTTATCGGAACTGTACGCTCTCCTCATTCAGCGCAATATATTAGCACCAGAAACGCACAAGTGTTCGAGAAATTCTCACCTGACTCTGTCAAGGCTATAATTCACAATCATTATGCGCATGATTAATCAGACAGTGTTGAAACTGAAAAGAAAGCTGTAAACAGAATTAAACAAGATACCGAGATACATAAAAGAGGTGGTTTTGAAATAAAAGGATGGGAAAATAATAGTAGAGAAGTATTGAATGCTGTGCAACAAGAATTGCTAACCAAAGGAGCAATTACCCTCAACATGGACCAAAAATCTGTGGAGCGGACCTTAGGACTAAAATGGGACCCTGCAAGGGACATGATCTCTTTTGACGTATCTCTGAAAAAAATCCCCGAAATGATTTCCCAAGGACAAGAGATACTCACTAAACGGGATCTGCTACGTGTAATCATGTCTGTTTAGGATCATTTAGGTATGTGAGCATCCTTTACAGCAAAAGGAAAAATATTGGTCAAGGACGTTTGGAGAAGTGGATATGGTTTGCATGATAGACTATTGGACAAGAAATATAGAGGATGGCTGATCTGGATAAAAGTTTTATCTGAATTTAGACGTTGTGAACTTTCTAGGTCCTATCAAACTGGCAGGGGGGAATTCGATTAAAATGAAACTACATGCTTTTTGTCATGCGAGTAAAAGTAGCGTAGCTTCTTTAAAACATACGAGTACATACATCCCGAGGATGGAGCTACGGGGAGCTCTACTCGCCAGTCGTCTCGCTGAAACTATAACAGAAGAACATGAAGAAAAAGCAAGTAAACGTGTGTTATGGATGGATTCTAGAAATATTCTGAGTTGGATTAGAGTGGATCTTAGAGAATACCAAGCCTTTGTTGCACTAGGCTTGGGGAAATCGACGGATTGACAAACGCTGATGAATAAAGATGGATTCGGACGAAACAAAATCCAGCAGATGATGCTACCCGAGATCATGGATGTATTAGAGAGTAAATATACCGGTGGTTATACGCATTGCACTTTTTCCATTAAGAGAGACAAAAGTGGCTATCGCATCTGCGGAACAAAGAGCTAACAGAACCCGATGAAAAGAAAAATTTTGAATATGTAGGGACGAAATGTGAAGATAGACCTATCGAGTTATTTACCGTGAATAATTTTACCAAATGGTTTAATCTTATTCGCAGTGTCAGCCTGGGTGTTGCTTTCTCCAAAGATATAGATCATGCTGGATGCTTCAGGTTCAACGAGAAAGTTTTTCAGTTGAACCAGAAGCTGAAAAACAGAAAAAAACCACTGCCGAAGAATAGGAGATTGTCCAACCTTTCGATTCTTGTAGACAACGATGGTTTATTAAGAATAGACGGGCGAATAACTCCTGCTAAAAAGTATCAAACGAAATAAAGTCACTTATCGTATTAGACGGCGGACATCGATACATCAAGTTGTTACTACAGTATCATCATGAAGAGGTTGGTCATGGATCTTTTGAAACGGTGGTGAACGAATTGCGTCAGAAATTCTGGGTAATTAAAATTAGGTCGGCTGTCAGATCGGTAACTGCAAGAATTCAGTGGTGTCCAAATCGAAAGGTGGAACTCTAAATAACTCGAATGGGAGACTTTCCATCTGCAAGGCTGGGACATCATTAACTTCCATTTACCTAGAAATATCCGTATCTCTTTTAACGGATTCAGAAACCATAGCTATTAGACGAATGATAGCAAGCCGGGGAACGCCAATTGAAATATATTCTGATAATGGAATAAACTTCAGAGGAGCTGACAAGGAAATTCGAAATGCCATAAACGCAATGAATAAAGATATTATTTGCAATGAAATGCGCAACCGAAGAATAAAGTGGCATTTTATTCCACCCGCAACTCCGCACATGGTTTGAAGTTGGGGACGACTGGTACGAAGTATCAAGGTTACTCTTGAGCCTCTAAGGAAGAAACCTTAATAACTTTACCCTCCAAAGTTTAACACATTATAAATTCCCGACCACTAACTCAAGTATCTGTAAACCACGTGGACGAAGAAAGTGTGGCTCCGAATCATTTTTTGATTGGCTCATCTTCCGGAGCACCAATTCCAGGACATTTAACTTACGATGAATTCTCATTGCGTTAACAGTGGAGAATAGCTCAACGTAATGTAAATGTCTTCAAAATTGATCAGTGCCGAAAATGGAAAACATCAGAAACACTCGGAATTCCAGAATGATTTTTAGCGGATATAAAATCTTAAAATTAACTTATCAATTTATTTATTGGCTCTCAATTCCTGCTAAGCTATCTTATATTCAGACCAAAATAAATTCAAATTTTATTCAAATTAATTCAAACTTGAATGAAAACTGATTTAGCTATTTTAATATTAGTTTTTTATGATTGTTGATTACATTGTATAGTGCTTTAAAGTAAGGCACATATTCAAATGTAAAATGAGGCAATTAATTTTTTTTTTTTAAATATCTCAAATTACTTAACATGTTTTATTGTTCTGAATTTAATTTTAAAGGGACGCATTTACAGATTTTTTTCTAGTGCTTATTTCACTAAATAGTACCATATATTTACTATATATCCGTAGAATTTTTTCGCGCATTTGTGTAGATTTTGCGACAAATTAAACGTGAACTAAAATAACTTAAACATTTTGAGGAACGATTGCGATCATAAGGCAGGCTAATTAAAATGTAATAAAACGTGATCATGCCATTTTCATCATTTGCTTATTTTACCTTCTCATTATCACTGATAATTTTTATCAGTATTCCAAAAATAGTGATCCTAGCATGACGTAATAAGTAATTTTAGTAAGTTTAATAAGAATATCTATTAACTAGACTCTTATTGATATTCTTTATAACTTTTATTTAATTAGAGAATATGAAGACCATGGTTAGTATTCTGGGCTTCATCCTTATGGTTTCCCCAATAATATTGGTAAATATAATACTATTTGTAATTTAAAGTGCATTATTATTTGCCGTATAATTATTTCCTTTGGCCAAATTTATTTCAAATCGGACAGACTATCCAGTGTGATATTATCACAGAATTGTTTCGGGACAAAATATGTTGACTACAAGGGATTGTAGACACTGAATATTTCATCGATTAGCAGAAGAAAATTTTCTGACTAAGTTATGAATATGAGAATTTTTAATATTGGTGGCGCAGTTTATAAAAAAATTGTTGAAATTTTCAACAAGATGTCAGAAAGTTGATTTTTTTCAGAAAAATAAAAGCCTAGCCGACTTTATTTATATTACAGCGAAAACTTTGAAAGAAAAACGCATGACATAGAAAAGTGTAAAAAGAGTTTTTTAAGAAGTTTTCTCTTGCAATGACTTCGCTGCTTCAATTTCCTTTGTATCTCTTCTTGTTATTGCAAAAAAAATGCAAAAAAACGCGAAAAGTTTCATTTTACGTAAAAAGAAATCCAAATTTTCTTCTTCAAGACGTGGACGCAAGATAAACTCGTATGGCATATGCACCATATTATTACGATCATTAGAAAAAGTAAAAAAAAATGTAAATATACAGTATGAAATGATAAAAATATCCCTGGCCTATCCTGCTTAATTTGTTCAAGAATCAGTATCAACATTTTTGTGTATTTTTATAATTTTCATTTCTTCAGTATATTTTCAATGTGTTTAAAGTCATTATGAAAGATAATAAAAATTACTGCGAAAAAAATGTGCAAAAATGTTTCTCTAGTTTTCGAAATCCACTTGAACCTTTTCAATACTAACGAATGAAGATTTAATAAACACTATTTGATTATTTTACTTTTTAGTTATTGCTGATCGTTTTTGTTAATATTTATGAATGTGAAGTAATTTTTAAAACTTCGGCCTGGGAGGAATATATTAAGAAAATATTCAAATAATGTGACATGATAAATGAGATAGCGAATATCATAATCAAGATTGAAGGTAGCAAATCGTCATCAAGTACAAAAAAGCTGCCAATAATCCTTATCTCGAATAATCATGTATTCGGAACCTTTTGTGACATTTGCTCACCTGTACATCGAATCTATTGT
Source organism: Andricus kollari (assembly GCA_932074435.1). Classification (NCBI taxonomy): domain Eukaryota; kingdom Metazoa; phylum Arthropoda; class Insecta; order Hymenoptera; family Cynipidae; genus Andricus; species Andricus kollari. The sequence continues at coordinate 11,730 of CAKNWW010341686.1, read as the reverse complement.
ACCGATTGTTAAGCAATTTTAACAAGAAGTTAGTTCCATTAGATTCTCAATGAATTTTTAAGAATTACCAATATCTTGAACAGCTTTTAAAATTTGACGTATTCAGTGTATAAAATAAAAATTCAGAGATGAAATAAACATTGAAATTTTGAACACTATTCAAGATATCGAAAATGCTTGCAATATGTATCGAGAATATATTACTGCAGACTTCTTATTAAAATTTGGTAAGTAAATATATCTAATGGATTAGGTTGCAGATGTGAGCACAGCGGCAAAATTTAATTTGTTTGCAATCATTCAACAATAATCCATATTTTATTAAAGAAAATAAAATATATTTCTATAAAATCTGATAGAAAATGAAGTATCGGTTGAGTTCAGTAAACCTATCCAGTCTTTTCATTTTGAATTGAAACTGAGAAATCCAATCGGAATTTTGATTTATTTCCATTTAATTGAATTAATGAATAAATCAATTTAATTATATTAATTTCTCATATTTAGTAAATCAGTAATTTCATTTTATTAGATTATTCAAACGTAACTATATCTTTTTTTTCAAATACAAAAACATACGAAATACCACCAAAAAGATCTGCGATGCAAAACATTTGCCAATATGAATTTGTAAATTGAAAACTAAATTTCAAGAAGCCATAATAGACATTATAAAACTTAGCGACATTGAATGTTATAAGCAAAATAATTTTAATTAAAAATTGATGGGTATGGGAGATTGATGGTACAATATAATCCCGCGAAGTTGTAGAGTGTTTAATGTGGCTTTCTAAAGTATAATAAAAAATTTCTGTAGGGTTCTTTATAATGAAATTTCTTTATATATATTTTTTATAAATAGTTTTTTCCAAATTGTTTAGCCAACTTTGATTTCATACATTCATATAGCTATACTTCGTTGCCGTTTTGTATCGCAGATGTGTTTGTTGGGATTAACATATACTGAAACATTTGGAAGAATATTCAGTAATTAGACTCTTATCGATATTCTTCATAAGTTTCCTATATTTCAAGAAAATGAGGACCGTGATTGGTAGTTTCATCTTACATTACTTAATGTTTTTAACGAATGAACCCTATAGTTAATCCATCTAATCTAAAATTAAAGTACGACGTTAAAGTGAGGTATATGTAAGTTAGTATTTTGAATATTTTCTTTCATTCTTTAGCAAGACTATAACTAATGTCACCCTCAGATTTGGTGATCTAATTTTCTATATTTGACAACTTATGAAACATAAAGTAAAATAATTCAAACCTTCAGTAAAGAATTCAAATCTTCTACATTGTTGTTGATAATTTAATGTTAAGTGACTTGAGCAAAAACTTGAGAAAATTGTAAAATCTCGTTTTATTACATTTTATAAGCGCTTCCCAGTGGGCACGAAATTTAAGAAAGTAATTGGAACATCCTAAAAAGGTTTCTTGGACAAATTTTCAGAACAAATAATATTCCGAAAGCTTTTCATGTTCCAAATACGTCCTTAAAACGTCTCTGGAACTCTCTCTCTTTTGGTCCGGTGAGCCCAATACTTTGCGGTGTGGGAGAGGCTACACAGAGAGCAATACCGTAAAACCTTGCCGAAAAAATGTGATGTTTCGCCAAACTAGAGTAGTCACATCCTATGGATTTCGTGTCACCGAATCCGAATCCGAACTCAGAATTGCGAAATTAGCTATTTCCACAACGCCGACAACCAGCACCCAGGCCCAGAAGAGAGGGAGAGGCTAAGAGGAAACCCCACTGAGGGGGAGGGGCTAAGCCTATGAAGTGGCACAAGCTAACCACCTGCCGTTGGTGGTGGTGGACACGAGCTACTCAGACTCACTGCTCACTGCGAAGCAGTTTGAGCCCTTCAGGGAGGACACCTGGAGGCTACTCGAAAGAGTGTCCCCAGATCAATGGCTAAAATTCGAGACTTCCTTCTGTAGTGTAGGGGTCTTCGAATTTGTCGCAGGCAACCCAGCGGCTAAAGCTTGGCTACATAATACAGTGTTCGAGACAAGGCCCTGGGAAGGCGCAGACTTTAAAGTATGTGGGCTGGAGTTGCTCCAAAATATGGTGAGGGCTACGGCGTGGTTCCCAGGTAAGCTGGAAGACCCGTCTGTGGTCCTTTGGCGATTGGTGGGATTCAACCTTTCACTAATGACAGCATCCGGGCGAATCGTCAGACACGATCTGCCTCCAGAAGAAGACATAGCAGAAGGTACCAAGCAACTTCTAGTTTTACGAATTCCTGATTCCCAGACGAGGGCTCTTGCGGTCCACAACAACAGGCTCTTCTACCACCTTGGAGAGCTCAAGTATAAGGTTGCTGGCCAGGGATCGGAGGAGCCTGACGGGACAGAAGAAGACCGGGAGCAGACCTAAAATGACTGATCCTGGCCTAACTATTACTTCAATTAACTTGCATCACAGCAAAGGTGCCTATACGGTTCTACAGAGGGGTATGGCTGCGATGCACATCGGTATCCCGCCAATTCGGGAACCCTGGTTACTTCGACCTAAAACCACAGGAGTAGGGGGGGGGGGGCCCGGTTTTTATTACAGCGAACCCAAGGTTTTTCCATAAGAGTTTTTCAAGCCTTTTTCTATATTTTTCTTAAGGTTATTCTTAAAAAGTGCGGTATCCTCGTAGATTTTCCTTTTCCAGGTCTCCTCCATGGTTTCCTAGTTCCTGGAACATATCTATAAGAAAAAAGAAAAGAAAGGTTGTGGTATTGACTTCTGAGTTGGTTCTTTATTTGTTTATTTATTTATAAAGTGCGTTTAGACTTGTTTTTGTTTTAATTTGAGGTCTTTGAATGTTCATTTTCAACTCCTGCACCCTGTTCTTCCTGAGAGTTGACCATTCTTCTTCAATTTATCTCTTTTCCTCGTCTGTGAGTCCGTAATGGACTTTTGCTCTTATCATCATTTGGGTTGTTAGTCTCTGTTTTTCCTTTTCCTTTCTTCTAAGTCTAGTCTTGCTGCTTCTCTTTCCTTCTCTTCTTGTTTTGCTTTTATTTGGATCTTCCTTATTTTTAGTGTTTGTTCCCATGAGTGGTTTCGCTCTTTTTCCTTTCCTGGTTTCTTCTCTCCTTTTCTTTTTCTTCCTCCCGTGTTGTTGATTTGGTTTTTAAGAATGCTACTCTGATTCTCACGTTTCCCTCCATTTTTAGTTTCTCTGCCCTTAGTGTTTCTTTCAATTTTCTGGTTTTCTCTTCTGGGTCTATTGGTTTTTCTGTATTTGGTTTCATTATTTCTACTCCCAAACAGCCGCCTTGATATTATGAGAAAATTCTGTAGATGTCGCTGGTAAAGTTCTCCTCGTCTTCTTCTCTGTTGGTGCTTATGTTGAGTTTGATACCTCCTACTGCTCCCTCCTCGTTGGTTTCGCATTCCTCCCATTGGTTTGTAGTTGAGTTTTCATTTTTAAAGAGTTTTCGTATGTGTCGATGTGAATGGCAGGAGATTTCTTTTTCTGGCGTTCCAGCCAATCTTTGTTTCAGCCAGTTGAGTGCTAGGCATGTTCTGTGGTGTGCTTGTGTCGTGTTCTCTTGCACGATGTTCTGGCATCAGAACATCGTGCCAAAAATTCATACTGTCTTTTTGTTCTTCGAATATAGTGAGTCGGTCTTTGGAATTTTAATTGAGTGGGTTTTTTGTTATTGAGTTTTTGAGTCAGTTTATGTTGTTAATGCTAGTGATCCTTTGCCATTTTTCCATATTTTGAGCCTGAATATCTTAACCTAAGTTCCCTAATAATTCCTATTTGCATTTACCAGTATCTGTGCCAGCTTTTTTTAGTTTAAGGTCATTTACGTTCCATTCGCCTATACTTTTTGCTTTAGGATTTTTCAATTCGTAAATCGTTAGGGAAATTTTCTTTTTAATAATGAAAGGACCTTCGTACTTAACGTAAAGCTTACCTGCTTTTTTGTCTACCTTATTTGATAATTTTGTTACTACCTTCAGCACCCTGTCGTCTACATTGTCCCAGGTGGAGTGATCGTTGTCTATGAATGTTTTACTTATCTGTTTTATCGTTCTATTGTATCGTTCTTGCGGGTCAGCTTGTGGGTAATATTTTGGCGTTTTCGTGTGTTTAATACCGAATACCAATACGAAAGAAATTGAATACTAAATTAAAATAAATACACATTGATATTTGAATTATAATAATTTATTACAATCTTTTAATTTAAAAAATCTAAAATCTAAAGTGACTATATATTTTAGACTAAAGAAAAATTTAATGGTGATTTAAAATTGAGTAAAAGAATTTAATTATGATTCTATGAATTACTAATTATTAAAAAATTGAAAATATTTTATAAAGTCGAATAGAAAAATTTCAATTCTCAACATTAAAATCTATAAATTGTTTGATTTTGAACAGATTCAGAATCGTCTTATAAAATCAGTTATTGTTATACCCAGTGTAAAAATGGATTCCTAGCATCTCAAGTAGTACAGGTGGGAAATGGGACTTTAATTATTACCAGAAACGCGGCTAAAGCTGCCTCTGTTTAACTGGGGTTTCATCCAAGGGTACAGTATAATAGGTTACATTAGATTAGAATACTCCTCTCGAAAAATCGGGGCGACTAGCCAAGCTTGTGAAAAATATTTGACTACTCATCCCAAATTTCAGGACGATGGAACACTTTGTAACTTCTTACAACAATTTCCAAACTTATGCAAACATACGCTGCTATGACAGAAACAGGAGCCAGAAAACTGTCTTCTCCAAACTTGCAAAGTGTCAAAACAATGTTGTTAACAATTTTGTATCGTCATTCAACATAAACTATGTTATAAGTATATTTGCTTATAAAGATTGGTTACATCAATAACAATTGTTGTTAAAAAACGCTCTATTTTGATAAGAAATTATTTTAGATTAAAAGAAATGATTCCGCACTAAAGAAATTCTTTTTCAATATATGTGCAGTAACTAAATCATTAACAACCATTTAAAAGTTTCTATAACGTACAAACTGTCTATGTTAAAGTTATTTTATTGGACGCTTTAAAAAATAAGTAGCTTCAAAGTCCAAGGTTTTTCCAGCAAATTCATCGTTTCGAAATCTTGCGTTAAAATCATCGCCAAGTCCAGTAAATTTTTGAAAAGAATTTTTTAAACTCACAAAATCAAGAGCAAATTATACTCTTTAAATGTAGATGAACGACTCAAATAAATATTACGTGATCACTGGGTAATCATAAAAAAATGTTACTCCTCGAATGGAAATTTTTGCGAAGATAAAAATACAATATTCGTCACATCCGTTAATTTGTCATCATAATCATTCTCCGAAAAAATAAACATTTTACCTTCATAGATGACGATAAAAAATGTATTTTTTTTCTCCAATTTTGACCTTTGTAAGAGAACATTCTTTTTGTTTGATATTAAAAGAGCTACAAATCCGCCCGCCTCACTAACTGATTATTTAAATCATCAAATGCGCCGTTATGGTAAATATTATATCAATTTGCAATAAAAAAAAACTTTCCATAGAATGTATAAAGGATTAAACTAGGATTGACATCAGTTTTAATTAAATTCGTAATGATTTTTTTTTTATTGACTCTTATCAAGTGTGGATATCTTAGAAGGCCACCGTGACGCCTTCATTCTAAGAGATAACGACTGAAGTATACCACTTTTGAATATATAATCTAATGAAGCAGTAGAATATTCATTATTTACATTGTTAATGAAATTCTTTATTATTACACTAAACATTTGTGTCTCTAGTTAGAAAAAATGAAGATACTCTGGACTCTGGTCTCATCCTTGATGATTTTCCTCAATTCTATTGGTGAATATAAAATAAAACTAAGAATAAAAAATATAATAATATATCTATAACTATAAGTAACTTTTTTTTAAGCTTTACGAAAATCAGAATCATTCCAATTGTCCCCAAAATCATAATCAATAACACCAAAAAACCAACCCTATCACATTTAACGAACGCCATCTCACTTGTCTTCAAGTGAAAACATTTTAAAAAATTTGAATTGAAAATTATTACGCCAGTTGCTTGATTAATAATCTAGTAGATATTTTCATACCCACAGTATTAGGAAACAATTCGAAAAACTACTCCAGCACATTTAATGAACCCCATCTTAGCTGCCTTCAACTAAAACAGCCAACAAATGTCTAAAATGAAAATAATCACATCAGTCAGATTTTCAAGAATCTAGCAGATATATCCATTCCCTCAGTGACATTCATGAACCATAAAAAAACTAATCTAGCAATATGAACGAACCCTATCCTATAGACCTTGATATAGATCTCCCAAGTTCGGTTCTTGATCAACTCTATGTCTTCCGAATTTTTTAATGATTCGGACCAACTCATGGAATAGTAAATAACATTTTTCATATGTTACCCGTGTGGAAAAGGTTCAATATAGGTGAATGATGGTTCAACATTGTTTAGCATGGGATAAGCGTGGTCCTATGGTTATGAATAATGGCTCAATTATCAGACTGTCAGTATTCGCGCATGGTCGATCTGAAGTACTTTATTGGACTTCGCAAAATTTTTGAAGACGCTCATTATTTACTCAATTTGCTTTCTTGCCTTGTAAAGAGGATTGATGGATAAATATTTTCTTTAATTGGACTTTGCGAAATTTTTGAAGACATATATGACACTTTGTGACGTTAGAATTTTTTCATATCCCACATGCATATATTTATTATTATTATTATAATTGTTACCATACAAGAGGGCAGGGTAATAACTGCCCATAGCACTGCGGTAAAATCTATTGTATTACACCCTAAAATATCTTCCATAAGGTCCATAAAGTCTTTACCACCAAGGCATACCCTGAATTGCAGGAGACGGCATGAAAGTCTTCTGATTCGAGAAAATAATCTGCCAGGTATTTGTTTTTGAGGCACGCCAGTGCATCACATTCACAAAGTAACGAGGGTTGTCTCCAATCCTTATGTTGGACAAGTGTTTTTTCAGTCGGCAGTGTCCAGTAAGCATCCCTACTACGACATTGATTTTGCCTTCTTTCCATGTTCAATAGTTCATTAGTCCTCTTAGTACAAGTACCATATAGGAAATTCTTAGGATGCATTATTTTTTGGTTCCCTTTCAATATCTGGCATGCTCCTCCAAGAGCCATTTATCACTCTCATTTTAGTCAGTGCATCTGCTTTCTTATTACCTTCAATATCTTTCTGGCCGGGAACCCTGATCAGACTGATTTAGATCAGACTGACTAATTCTTACCGGCAACGTTCAGATGATCTTGAAAGCAACTCTAGACTAGTCTGGAAGTAAACTCTTCAGATGTAAGAGCCTCAAAAGCTGCTTGACTGTCAGAACAAATGTAAATTGTTCTGTAAACCGTCAATTTTACTTAAGCCTCCAACTTTCACTTTGTGGGTCCAAGGTTCTTGTTTTAAGGCAAACGCCGTTTTTTCCGCTATCAAACGTCTGCTTTAGATAGCAGATGCTTCTTCAACGTGGTGAAGGTTTATCTAGATAAAATCCAGACTCGAAGGGGGACATATAGTGACCATTTTAACTTCCAGGTGTCTTCTCCACCTCCTCCGCAAACAGATACGGAGCTCGTCTTCGGATGTGACTGGTTTTTGAGAGGATCTTCAATATTGACCCTCTTCAACCCATAGTCTGGCCTGCTGTCGATCTTCTTGATACTCTAGATCACTCCCGGCTCTACATTTATTACAAATTGGGTAGCTTGACTACCCGCCTTGACATCAATAACCTTCTATCCTCCCGTTTCTATGGTCAGATTTCGGATTTGCTATTCTCTTAGGTACTACTGCTGGTACCAGAGATACACCAGGGATCCAAGCTAGAGGCTTGCCTGGCCTTGGGAGGTGTTTTCTGTCAATCACTTTGATCTTAGCTCTCGCCCGAGATTGTAATCCGCCAACAGCTTCAATGAGCCAAGTTCGGGACACTTTGTCTGAACAGATAACGATATAAGCTTCTTTTTATAAGCGGCAATCGTCAAAACTTGGGATCACTGCTCCAGGTCCTAGCCCATCGATTTTCTTCTCTGATGCCGCTTCAATAGCCTTGACTTGGTCGCCATCGAGTTTGATTATTGGGAACCCTTCGGCTACTATGACCATTTTCAGGTGATTTTAAAAAGCCTGGATATAAATGACTGCTAGACCTCACAGCCGCATCTTAATCTGTTTCTTGATTTCATTCGGTGTGCTGCTATCAGAATGGAGCCTCTTTGGCGTCCTCGTTCAGCTGCTTGTTGCGTCTGAATCATTTAACAATTGGCCTGTCAACCTCTTTCTTGCAGCTCCCAACAAGTAGGTCGTCGTGGTTCTACCGTTTGGTTTGACCTCTCGGCATCAGCATCGCAAGTAGTTCAATCTAAGTCCCTACCTCCCTCTACGTCAGAGTTACTCACAGATGGTTCCCCCCTTAGAGATTATGAAGTATACTTTAAGGCTCCTTGGTAATTTTCATCTTCACATTAGAAGATGCTTTTTTCAGAGGGGTCGTTACCGACTTTCTTGGTGTGTTTTGCGTTTGATTTTCGAACCTTTTCCACGAGAGTATTCAGTCTGGAAATTGTAAAACATTATAAAGAATATTTCCAGTAAATTTCATTAACAAATTCTAAGCATTAGGGGCAACAAATTATTTTCTGAAAAAACGAGGTTTTCCGGTTCACTTCGAAAGCGGCAAAAGCTACAACTTTTTCGTCCTAAAAAAAGATGCGTAATTAAATTTTCTTTTAGAGAATTTCTTCCAAAGCCGTTCAACGAGAATAATCTGTAGACAGTTTCAGAATCTGGTCCCTCAAACACAATCATATTTACAACTCATCATGTACCAACAAATGATTTTCTACTTTAAGAAAAATGTAATCCTTTACTTCATGTTGCAGAATTAAGTTCACAGTCCGAGCGTTTGCCTGATGACGATCCTAATCCTGATGTTCCTCATGGCAGACTTTCCTCTGCTTCTTCTTCTTCTAAAAGACATTCTACAGAACGAACTCCTCCTCTTGCCAGAACTCATTCTTCTGACGGGTCTCTTTTTCCGGGCGAGGCTTCTCTTCGAGTCAGGTCCAGGTCTCCTCCTGCCAGACCTGATTCTTCTGCCGAGTCTCTTCCTCCTGCCGAGCCTCCACTTAGTGATAGGTCCGGGTCTCTTCTTCTCAGGAGAGCTTTTCCTCGCATATTTAAATTTAAGTTTGAAGAACTTAGATTTATTCGACTTACTCCCCTGACGAATCCGGACCGGATATTTGAACTTCGAATATACGTTTTTCCTCCCGATAAACCAATTGGACTGAGAAACAAAAAAAATGACTTAATGCCCATGCCAATCGAAGAACAGATTGTATTATCAACGTCCAATGGTGACCTCTATGCAATATTGGAAAGACCTTTAGGCAGAGCATCGATTTTTCGCGGAATATATAAACCTATTGATATGCGGTCAAAGCGGGCGAAAATAAACATGTATAGCGGCGCGGTGGAGGAATTGACGCCAGAAGAAATAGAGGATTGTCCATCAGGTAACTCAGTTCCAATCTCAAAAAGTTTTAGAATATTTCGTGTGTAAATTACAATTCTTTACACGGTTAATAAACAGAATAAAAAGCGCGCCCGTGTGTCAGATAACGCGCTTTGCGCTCATTCTTTATGTGTTTTTTCTTTCATAAGACATGACTGATAATATTAACATGCTAAAAAATCATAGAAACGTTTTTTAATCAAAGAACTGATTTTTGGCACCACAGCTACCTCAATTTAAATTAGTTCAATCAAAAAGTTTTAAAAGCTATCTATTTCATACGTTAACATTATAAAGCGTTTTAATTAAACATTTGGTGATCTTTAATTTTTAAAGCTTTAAATTGAAAAGAGTTCCACCTTGAATGCTCCAATTGGCTCCTTTGGCCTTCAAAATGAATTCTTATCACTTGTCTCGCGCTTACCTTCGATTAAAGTATGTCCGAAATGCGAAATTTTCTATATTATGTTGGACCTTTATTACATTAAATGTATGTGTTATTAATTTCTGTACTCTGGATCGAGACTTATGATTTACAATTTGCAAAATAAAGCATACATTTTATTCTTTATCATTATTTTATTTTTGTTACCCTAAGAAATAAACACAAACAGTGTTTTTTGATAATTAAGGAGTTTTCCTTTTCAACTTTTTCCACATATAGGCGGCTTATAAAAAAGAAGTGGGAACCAAACTTGTAGATCTTTCTGAGATAAAAAATATTGTTTCTAACCATTTTTTTCCTATCTTGTGTCATTTGCTCAAAATACGAATTTTATATTTTTCATGACAATTTTTTATGGATAAAACCACAAACGTTCATTTCTTGAATGATTCTTTCCTTAAAGAAAAAATAGGTCTTTGAACTTGTTCTCTGATAAAAGAAAAAAGACAGCTGAACATTTTTTTTGTTCGACTCATGTATCTAATAATTCATAACCCCGCCATTTTTCATTTAATTCTGAAAAATCGCCAAGCTATAATCGAAAATATTTCAAAGCTCTTTGTTCATTGAGGATTTTCTCATGTTTAGACAACAATTTGATGACATTTTGACTAGTTTTACATGGAAAAGTTAGAAAATTTTATTGGTCAGGGAAAGTCAAAGAAAAGTTAGGGAATTTTGAAAAAGAAGTTTTGTGGCCACCCTGTTGTAGCGTTTTTTATTTTATTTCGTATTTTTTACTATTAGAACTGAATACTGCTTCAGCGAACGACGCGCGAAAATTTCGTATTAGCTTTCGCTGTATTCAGCTACTAAATTAGCTTCAATTCGATAAATCAGACAAATTTCAACCAATTGTGTTGAGAAAAGCCTATTACATATTAAGCTCATCTTCAAATCCAGTAAATTCTTTTAAAAAATTTGTTTAATTTACAAAATCGAGAGCGAATCATACTCTTGAAATCTAGACGAAGGACACGAATAAATATTACGTGATTTCTGAGTAATCATACAAAATTTTACACGTGGCATGTAATTTTCTGCAAAGATAAAAATACGAGATCCGTCGCATGACTTAATTTTTTATCATAATCATTTTTTGACAAAATAAATATTTTACCTTCAAACATCACGGCAAAAAATTTTTCATTTCGAATTTTGATCTGTGGAAAAGAACATTTTTTTTATATCAAAAGACTTTCAAATCGCGGAAAATGTTTAAAAAAAACTTAAAGGAATTATATCATTTGGGTTTTTACCATACTGCTAACAGTATCCTATATATAAAAACAGGTAACCTCCATTGGTCCAGATCGTGGTAGTCGCCATGTTGTATTAAATGATATGCTAATGAACGTAGGATAGCGGAAAACGATACGTTAAACTCGCAGAGCATGCGCTGTAATGTCAATGCGTGACTTTGGTGTTTACCACAAGCAAAGATACAAGCTACACGAATGGATCTGACCAGCCGGATTCCTGGCTCCCCTCACCATCGCTCCATTACTTTGAACGGCGCGTCAATTTGAATGTCACTCACAAGAAAAAAAAACACATTTAATTGAAGATTTAAGCAACGCAGAATCATTCATAAATAACTTTAGTTTCATTTTACTTCAATATTTTTTTCTATTATAATACTAAATAAAAGTACTCAAATACTAAAATTAATAAATTTAATAATAAATTCAGCTTAACATCAAAAATTATTTCGACTTCAATTAA
>CAKNWW010341682.1:834-13893 GCA_932074435.1 Andricus kollari | reverse complement strand
GATGCCTTCCCGCCCCCAATCAATTTTTGAAACGTGTTCGTGTGTAACCTAAGTCATTTCTGTGGCCATTCACAGGGGTGCCTTCCTGCCCCAATAGCAAGTTGGAAAGGGGGTCATGTGTGACCTAAGTTACTTCAGTGGCCAGTCATAGGGGAACCTTCTCGCCCCCCATTAAACGCTGGAAGGGAGGTCGTATGTAAACAAAGTTATTTCCGTCACCATTCATACAAGTGCCTCCTCGCCCCCATGAGACGTTTTTAGGAGGTCGTGTGTAACCTATGTTATTTCTGTGACCAATCACACGTGTGCCTTCCTGACCCAATGGGAAGTTGGAAAGGGGATCGTGGGTGACCAAAGTTATTTCTGTGGGCAGTCATAGGGATGCCTTCCCGCCCCCATTCCATGTTGGAAAGGAGGTCGTGTGTAACGTAAGTTATTTCTGTGACCAGTCACAGGGGTGCCTTTCTGCCACCATGACACGTTGGAATGGCGGTCGTGTGTGACCTAAGTTATTTCTGTGGTCAGTTATAGGGGTGCCTTCACGCCCCCATGATACGTTGGAAAGGAGGTCGTCTGTGACCAAAGTTATTTCTGTGGCTAGTTATAGGGGTGCCATCGATCCCCTATGATACGTTAGAAAGGGGATCGTGTGTGACCTCAGTCATTTCTGTGATCAGTCACAGGGGTGTCTTGACGCCCCCATCACACGTTGGAAAGGTGGTCGCGTGCGACACAAGTTATTTCTGTGAGCAGTCACAGGGGTTCCTTCCTGCCGCCATGACACGTTGGAAAGGGGATCGTGTGTGACTTGAGTTATTTTTGCGGGCAGTCATAGGGGTGCCTTCCCGCCCCAAGAGACGTTGGAAAGGGGGTCGTGTGTGACCTAAGTTATTTCTGCGGGCCGTTATAGGGGTAGCTTCCCGCCCCCATGAGACGTTGGAAAGGTGGTCGTGGGCGATCTAAGTTATTTCTGTGGCCAGTCAAAGGGGTCCCTTCCCACCCTCCATGAGATGTTGGAAAGGAGGTCGTGTGTAACCTATGTTATTTGTGTGACCATTCACAGGCGTGTCGTGCCGCCTCCATCACACGTTGGAAAGGTGGTCTCGTGTGACCTAAGTTATTTCTGTGATCAGTCACAGGGGTGTCTTGCCGCCCCCATCACATGTTGGAAAGAGGGTCGTGTGTGACCTAAGTTATTTCTGTGGGCAGTCATACAGATGCCTTCCCGCCCGCATGACACTTAGAAAGAGGTTCGTGTGTAAACTAATTTATTTCGGTGACCAGTGATAGGAGTGCCTTCCCGCCCCCCATTAGACGTAGGAAAGGAGGTCATGCGTAACGTAAGTAATTTCTGTGACCAGTCACAGTGGTGCCTTCTCGCCCCCATGACACGTTGGAAAGGTGGTCGTGGGCGATCTAACTTACTTCTGTGGCCAGTCATAGGGGTTCCTTCTCACCCCCCATGAGGTGTTGGAAAGGAGGTCGTGTGTAACCTAAGCTATTTCTGTGACCAATCACACGGGTGCCATCCTGCCCCCTTGAAACTTGGGAAGGGGGTCGTGTATGACTTAAGTTATTTCTGTGGCCAGTCACAGAGGTGCCTTCTCGGTCCATGACACTTGGAAAGGGGGTCGTGTGTGACCTATGTTATTTCTGTAGCCAGTTATAGGGGTGCCTTGCGCCCCCGACAAGAGACGTTGGATGGGGGGTCCTCGGTGACCAAAGTTATTTCTGTGACCAGTTATAGGGTGCCCTCCCGCCCCCCTGACACGTTGGAAAGGGGGTCGTGTGTAACCTGACTTATTTCTGTGATACGTCATAGAGATGCCACCCCCCCCCCCCCTCAGGAGACGTTGGAAACGGAGTCGTGTGTAACCTAATTTATTTCTGTGGCCAGCCATAGGAGTGCCTACCCGCCACCCATTAAACGTTGGAAAGGGGGTCCAGTCGCGTGCGACTGAGGTTATTTCTGTGACCAGTCACAGGAATGCCTACCTGCCATCGTAACACTTGGAAAGGGGGTCGCGTGTGACTGAAGTTATTTCTGTGTCCAGTCATAGGGGAGCCTTCTCGCCCCCCATTAAAATTTGGAATGGATTTCGTGTGTAACGTAAGCTATTTCAGTGACCAATCACACGTGTGCCATCCTGCCCCCTTGAAACTTGAGAAGGAGGTCGTGTATGACTTGAGTTATTTCTGTGGACAGTCACAGAGGTGCCTTCTCGGCCCATGACACGTTGGAAAGGGGGTCGTGTGTAACCCAAGTCATTTCTGTGGCCATGCACAGGGGTGCCTTCCTGCCCCCATGTCACGTTGGAAAGGGGGTCGTGTGTGACCTAAGTTACTTCTGTGGCCAGTCATAGGGGAGCCTTCTCGCCCCACATTAAACGTTTGAAAGGAGGTCGTGTGTGACCTAAGTTATTTATGTGGTCAGTTGTAGGGGTCCCTTCTCGTTCCTCAGTAGACGTTCAAAATGGAGTCGGGTGTAACCTGAGTCATTTCTGTGGCCAGTTATAGCCCCCTCCCAAGACACGTTGGAAACTGGGGTTGCGTGCGACATAAGTTGTTTCTGCGGCCAGTCATAGAAGTGCCTTCCCGCCCCCATTCAATGCTGGAAAGGAGGTCGTGCGTAACTTAACTTATTTCTGTGACCAGTCACAGGAGTGCCTTTCTGCCCCCATTAAACGTTGGAAGGGAGGTCGTGTGTAATCTAAGATATTTCCGTAAACAGTCACAAGGGTGCCTTCCTGCCCACAGGACACGTTTGGAAGGGGGTCGTGTGACACCGAAGTTATTTCTGTGGTCAGTTGTAGGGGTCCCTTCCAGCTCCCCAGCAGACGATGAAAATGGAGTCGGATGAAACCTGAGTCATTTATGTGGCCAGTTATAGGGGTGCTCCCCCCCCCCCTATGACACGTTGAAAAGTTGGAGTGGGTGCGACATAAGCTGTTTCCGCGGCCAGTCATAGAAGTGCCTTATATCCCCCATGTGACGTTTGAAAGGAGGTCGTGTGCAACCTAAGTTAGTTCAGTGACCAATCACACGTGTGCCTTCCTGACCCAATGGCAAGTTGGAAAGGTGGTCGTGTGCGACTGAAGTTATTTCTGTGACCAGTCAGGGGGGTGCCTACCTGCCCCCATGACACTTGGAAAGGGCGTCGTGTGTAACCTAAGTTATTTCTGTCACCAACGACCCGGGTGCCTTCCTGCCCCCATGACACTTGGGAAGGGGGTCGTGTGTGACCTTAGTGATTTCCGTAGCTAATTATAGGGGTGCCTTGCGCCCCCGCAAGAGAAGTTGGAAGGGGGGTAGTCTGTGAACAAAGTTATTTCTGTGACCAGTTATAGGGGTGCCTTCCCGCCCCTATGAGACGTTGGAAAGGGGGTCGTGTGTAACCTGAATTATTTCTGTAATCCGTCATTGGGATGCCCCCAACCCCCAGGAGACGTTGGAAACGGAGTCGTGTGTAAACTAATTTGTTTCTGTGACCTGCCATAGGAGTGCATTCCCGCCACCCATTAAACGTTGGAAAGGAGGTCGTGTGTAACATAAGTAATTTCTGTGGCCATTCACAGGGGTGCCTTCCTGCCCCAATAGCAAGTTGGAAAGGGGGTCCTGTGTGACTTAAGTTATTTCTGCGGGCAGTTATAGGTGTGTCTTCCCGTCCCCATGACACGTTGGAATGGGGGTCGTGTGTGACCTAAGTTATTTCTGTGACCAATCACACGGATGCCTTCCTGCCCTCATGACACATGGGAAGGGGGTCGTGTGTAACCCAAGTTATTTCCGTGACCAGTCACAGGGGTCCCTAAGTTGTTGCTGTGGCCAGATAGAGGGGTGTCTTCTCACCCCCACCCCCCCCACCTATGACACGTTGGAAACTGGGGTCAAGTGTGACATAAGTTGTTTTTGGGGCCAGTCATAGGAGTGCCTTCCCGCGCTCATGAGACGTTGGAAAGGAGGTCGTGTGGAACCTAAGTTATTTCTGTCACCAGTGATGGGAGTGCCTTCTCGCCCCCATGAGACGTTTGGGAGGGGGTAGCGTGTAACCAAAGTTATTTCTGTGACCAATCACACGGGTGCCTTCCTGCCCCCATGACACTTAGGAAGGGGGTCATGTGTGACCAAAGTTATTTCTGTGGCCAGTCGTAGGAGTGCCTTCCCGCACCCATGAGACGTTGGAAAGGAGGTCGTGTGGAACCTAAGTTATTTCTGTCACCAGTCATAGGAGTGGCTTCCCGCCCCCATGAGACGTTGGAAAGGAGGTCGTGTGGGACCTAAGTTATTTCTGTGAGCAATCACACGGGTGCCCTCCTGCCCAAATGACACTTGGGAAGGGGGTCGTGTGTGATCTTAGTTATTTCTGTAGCCAGTTATAGGTGTGCCTTCACGCCCCCAAGAGAAGTTGAAAAGGGGGTCGTGTGTAGCCTAAGTTATTTCAGTGAACAGTCATAGGGGTGCCTTCCTGCCCCCATGACACGTTGGAGAGGGGGTCGAGTGCGACCTAAGTTATTTCTGTGATCAGTCACAGGGGTGTCTTGCCGCCCTCATCACACGTTGGAAAGGTGGTCGCTTACGACTGAGGTTATTTCTGTGACCAGTCAGAGGGGTGCCTACCTGCCCCCATAACATTTGGAAAGGGGGTCGTGTGTGACCTATGTTATTTCTGTGTCCAATCACACGTGTGCCTTCCTGACCCAATGGGAAGTTGGAAAGGGGATCGTGTGTGACCAAAGTTATTTCTGTGACCAGTCACAGGGGTGTCTTGCCGTCCTCATGACACGCTGGAAAGGTGGTCGAGTGCTACTGAAGTTATTTCGGTGACCAGTCTAAGGGGTGCCTAAGTGGCATCTGGGGCCAGTTATAGGAGTGCCTTCCCGCCCCCATGAGACGTTGGAAAGGAGGTCGTGTCTAACCCAAGTTATTTCTGTGAGCAATCACACGGATGCCTTCCTGCCCCCATGACACTTGGGAAGGGGGTCGTGTGTGATCTTAGTTATTTCTGTAGCCAGTTATGGGGGTGCCTTCACGCCCCCAAGAGAAGTTGAAAAGGGGGTCGTGTGCAGCCTAAGTTATTTCGGTGAACAGGCACATGGGTGCCTTCCTCTCCCCATGACACGTTGGAATGGTGGTCGTGTGCGACCTAAGTTATTTCTGTGATCAGTCACAGGAGTGTCTTGACGCCGCCATGACACGTTGGAAAGGTGGTCGTGTGCGACCTAAGTTATTTCTGTGATCAGTCACAAGGTGGTCGCGTGCGACTGAAGTTATTTCTGGGACCAGTCCGAGGGGTTCCTACCTGCCCCAATGACACTTGGAAATGGGGTCGTGTGTGACCTAAGTTACTTCTGTGGCCAGTCATAGGGGAACCTTTTCTCTTCCCATTAAACGTTGGAAAGGAGGTCTTGTGCAACTTATGTTATTTCCGTGACCAGTCACAAAGGTGCCTTCCTGCCCACAGAACACGTTTGAAAGGGGGTCGTGTGTGACCGAAGTTATTTCTGTGGTCAGTTGTAGGGGTCCCTTCCCGCTCCCCAGGAAACGTTGAAAATGGAGTCGGGTGTAATCTGAGTTATTTCTGTGGCCCGTTATAGGGGAGCCCTCCCGCCCCCATGACACGTTGGAACGGGGGTCGTGTGTGACCGAAGTTATTTCTGTGATTAGTCACAGGGATGTTTCGCCGCCCCCATGACAGGTTGGAGAGGCGGTCGCCTGCGACTCAAGTTATTTCTGTGGCCAGTTATAGAGTTGCTTTCTCGACCCCATGACATGGTGGAAAGGGGGTCGTGTGCGACCTAAGTTATTTCTGTGATCAGTCACAGGAGGTCGTGCGTAACCTTAGTATTTTCTGTGACCAGTCACTGTGGTGCCTTCTCGTCACCATGAGACGTTGGAAAGGTGGTCGTGGGCGATCTAAGTTATTTCAGTGGCCAGTCATAGGGGTCCCTTCCCACCCTCCATGAGATGTTGGAAAGGAGGTCGTGTGTAACCTAAGTTATTTCTGTGACCATTCACAGGGGTATCTTGCCGCCCCCATCACACGTTGGAAAGGTGGTCTCGTGTGACCTTAGTTATTTCTGTGATCAGTCACAGGGGTATCTTGCCGCTCTCATCACACGTTGGAAAGGTGGTCGCGTGCGACTCAAGTTATTTCTGTAGCCAGTTATAGGGGTACCTTCCCACTCCCATGAGACGTTGGAAAGGAGGTCGTGTGTAACCTAAGTTATTTCTGTGACCAATCAAACGGGTGCCATCCTGCCCCCTTGACACTTGGGAAGGGGGTCGTGTATGACCTAGGTTACTTCTGTGGCCAGTCACAGGGGTGCCTTCTCGCCCCCATGACACTTGGAAAGGGGGTCGTGTGTGACCTATGTTATTTCTGTGGCCAGTAATAGGGGTGCCTTCCCGCCCCCCATGACGCGTTGGGCTGGGAGTTTTGTGTGACCTAAGTTATTTCTGTCGCTAGTTATAGGGGTGCCTTTCCGCCCCCCACAAGAGACGTTGAAAGGTGGTCGTGTGTAACCTGAGTTATTTCTGTGGCCAGTTATGGGGGTGCTCTCTCGCCCCCATGGCACTTGGAAAGTGGGTCGTGTGTGATTTAAGTTATTTCTGTGGCCAGTCATAGGGGTGGCTTCCCGCCCCCATGTCACGTTGGAATGGGGGTCGTGTGTGACCTAAGTTATTTCAGTGGAAACCCAAGAAAAGGTCTCAGGGTTCAAAACTCGAATTCTATGACTCGTTCGAGACTCGAGCAAAACTCAGTAATTTCCCCTCAGATTACTGAAGCCAAGGGCACAAGTAAGGAGCTTCAAAGTCCTTCTTCATCCGAAAGGCTCATTAGTGCACAGAAGCAAATTGATATTAATCAACCTAAAATGTTGGATGACGTCGACAGAGACAGGAATAACCTGGGCTTCAGCGATCCAAATCCACTGGAGTTACGTTTATTGAAAGAAGCTTCTAGTGACTCGGAAGAATATGACGACGAGGTGGAGCATGTTTTGCACGCGGAACATAAGAGATTGTTCGAAGAAACTATTGCCTCACTCTCATTTTCGTATGAGAGCTCTGAGGAGGACGTGGCCGATTCATTCGACTTTACAGAAAAACCAACTTCTTTTAGAACTTGGTTTCCGACTCGACTTCCTCCATGCGTCATTTACCTAATAACACGAGGAGAATATGTCTTCCCGGTAAGGCGACTCACGAACCTAAAAATTCGATTAGGATACCCTTGGGGTTAGCATTTTTGTTAAAAAGATTCGCAGCATAATCGACAGCGGTAGTGGAAGATCATTCATTAGCGATTCCGCTTACAAACGAGTCAAACAATTCCAAACTCAGGAGTTAACAACTGATTTGACATCTCGTGCAGGCGTTCGTCTCGGAGATAAGTCGGTTGTCCAAGGACTCGGCGGAGTGGGATTTGTTATTGACTTAGCTGATATTTACGGACCCCAGTGGTTTAGCATCATGCCGATAATTGATTTTCCGGTCCCGAGGACATCTGAAAAATGTGGCTAGAATTTAGGGGTCATTGAACTGGAGGCATTTGACGACTTCAAGAAAGCTCTTATCGAGGCTCCCCGATTGTACGTCCCAATTCTTGGACAACCCTTCATTTTATATGCCTATGCTAGCGACTTTGGCTTGGGTGCGATTCTCGTTCAAAGGGATCCGGAGACGGGAATTGAAAATTTGGATGAGGTTTCAAGTCGAACATTGAGAGTTGCGGAGTTGTATTATACAACCACGGAAAAAGAGTGCCTTGCTGTGGTTTGGTCCGTCGAAAAATTCCGGTGCTGTTTGGAAGGTTTGCCGCTCATGGTCGCTACCGATCATCAAACATTGCAGTGGGTTCATGGATTGTAAAATCCCATAGGTCGCCTTACCAGATGGGCAATCTATCTTTATCAGCACGACATAACAGTCGAAAATCGACGTGGAATCACAAATGAGGCTCCTGATACACTCTCGCGCATGTTTAGCTTCGATGTTGACCCGAATGGATGGGAAAAGGTCATCGAAGAAACCATCCAGGAGCGAAATCAATTGAACACGATTTGTGATCAGGACTGGTATCAGGCCAAATTCAATCTAGTCAAGGGTCAACCCGATGGATTCTCGGAATGAAAGATCGAGAACGAAGAACGAAGAACTGTTCTATTATCATCCTGATTACGAAAAAGCTTTGATTGATGACGAACATCCATGGAAAAAGGTAGTTAAACCTTGTCACATCATGTGTATCCTTCGAGAAAACCATGATGTTCCGCAAGCAAGACATCTTGGTCGTGATAAAACATTGGGTAGAGTACGCCAAAATTATTATTGGCCAGTAATGACCCTAGATGTTGAATCCTTTTTCGAAAACTGCGAGATTTGCGTCAAGGTGAAACACAATCAATGGCCTATAAAAGGATAACTCACTACCCGGCCCTTACAAACACCCTGGGCCCATTTGTTCGTCGATACCGTCGTATCTCGAACACGAACAAAAAAGGGAAACTCTAAGTTGATTGTCGTTCAGGATTTGTACACTAAGTATGTCGAGTTATTCCCAGTTCGACATAGGACTGGCAAATCCGTGGTTAACGCACTCGATACGGTTTCCGATAGTTGGGGAACCCCGAAGTCAATTGTTACAGATAACGGCACGGAGTACATAAATAAAGATGCCAGAGCCCTTTCGTTAGCCAGAGGCGTTAAAGATATCACTACCCCGTTAAGTCATCCCCAAAGTAATCCGGTCGAGCTCGTTAGTCGAACCATCAAGCCAATGATTTCCGCATTCTTAAACGAAAACCATAGGGAGTGGGATGTAAATTTGTCGAAAATTCAGTTAGCTTATAACATTGTTCCGCATTCGGGCAGTAGAATATCGCCTTTCTTTTTGAATCACGGGAGCGAAGCGATAGTTGTGCACGCTACGAGGTTCCCTGCAAACGTCCACAACTTCACCATCAAAGACTCAATTGACGAATGGACAGCGCGAATGAATAAAATTGACGAATTCCTTCACAAAATAGAAAATCAGATCAAGAAAAACTTTAGCAAACGTTTGTCCAGGGTGAATTCGGATAGAGTTACGGAGAATTGACAGACAAAGCTGGTAAAATAGTGGGTAAATACAGCATTAGCGATTTAAAAATTATACGTCAAACGTTGCGTGTTAAGTAATGTGTATTTTCAGTGCGATTCATTCGAGGAACTCACCAGCAGCCCATCGACCTCCATCAGGCGAATCGACGACTCTCAAAATGTCAAGGTTTACGACACACTGCTCTGGTTGCTCTACCCCTGCACCAGTTTCAGCACGAGTACTGGAGTTGAGACGGCAACAGATCGAACTGGAGCAGAAGATGCTGAATTTGAAACTCCAAATCGAGGTCGAGAGGACCCAATTCTCATCATCCAAAAAGATCGACCTCAGCCAATTCAGCGTTCGAGATGATGCCAACTTTGACTTCACCGAACGACCGGATACTAAAGACAAGCCAGCAACACCACTGGAAAAGGCTCTACGAAATGCAAACAGGCTTTTGGATAACGAGTTTGACTTCGCACGCAGTTGTTCGACAAGTGGAGTCGTCCTGAGAAACCCTACATCAGATCAAAAACTTGCCCCAGTCTGAGTTTAAATTGATAAAGCCAACAATGGTCACCCTCGCCCAATTGCTGGCGGAGAATCTTCGACGAAATTGAGTCTCAAACACCAGCCATCCAACCAGGAGATTCTAGGTGCATAGAGGGGAATTGAAAGGGACCGACAACCCCAAGGCATTAGTTGCCCCGTCGGTAATGGTCCAGCCTTTATCTTTCGACAAGATCCCGAGCTTCGACGACGTTCTCAAAGAGCTGGGTCTTCCACATTTTGTCAATCCACGAGGCGAATAATAGCCCCTTTATTTGGCGGATTGCCGAATCGTAAGTCAGATCCTGCTCAAAGACATAATTAAGATTAGAGCAGAGATTCTTGTAAAAAAAATAGCGGCTATCAAATTCGACCATGTGACCCAAACTTTCGTTTCATATGTCGGAAAAAAAACATGTCGCTGGTTGCATCAATTGCAGATCCGGGGAGCACCACTTTAAGGAAAACCGCCTTCCATATCGGCCTGGATTCTGCCGAATTTGCGGAGCAGAGGGATTCCACCCTGCCGACTGAATTTATCCACATGGGATCGAACATGATCAGGCCCTAGGAATATCTCCGGGCTGCTCAAGGGATCTGACCCTTTATTGCCCGGAATGTCCGGCCTGCAACGTTCGATACAAAGACCTGATTGGTTGGCTCAGGTTGAATAACGCAACCTGGCCAACATGGTTAATTCACACTGACCACCAATATCTGGTCGGTGAAGGGGAACAAGAGCGCAAAAGACGGGTCAAGGCAAAGTTCACCGAAATCGAGGACTACTCCAACAGGTTGAGGCGATTCCTCATCCGGGAAAATGCCCTGGGAAGGGGGCAGTTCCAGCCAACCCTGAAGCTCCGAGTGCGATGCAACTCTCGGAGGAGAAGAGAAAACTAACGGTCAAAGCCCTAAGATCGCGGTTCGTCGAAAAAAGTCTCGACGAAACTATGCGGGAGAGGCCAGAGTTAGACGACGGCGAGGAGGTGAGGATCACCGGCCCCACCAAATACAAGAAGAGGTAGACGAAGTGATCATCAGCAGTTCGTCGAAGTTTAGATTTAGTTTCGACAGTAATTGTGCTGTCAGGTTATATTTAATTTTTCTTCTCTCCGCAAATAAAGGATTTCTCATTTTATTTTATTTTATTAGCACTAAGTTTCGTGGAGGTATCGTTCTTTTGCCCAATGATGCGACACTATCGACCGGTATTGAGTCCTAAGTCTGACCGAAATCCCTATTGTTCTGCATTCTGTTTGATTAACACATACGTACGCCAAATCAAAATAATTGCTAAGGAAATTTCAGAGGTATACTATTTAGAAAATTTTATGCCGCCAAAATTGATTAACGGGACATGATTAATTAACTGCTTAGAAATCATATTGGATGAATTGGGTACGGAGCGATCCCGCATTGTAGTTATTAATCAATTATTCAATTTCAGAACCACAGTTGTCATATTCTCACCTTGACGTTACGGTTCGAAGGAGGAGAGTGTAACAGGAAAACAATTTTACTAAAATATAAATAATCAAAGACGTGACGAACCAATGTACCCGTCGACGTCACGATGAGAATACTCACTTTGAAACTCGTCACGAATTTTAAAAGAGGGAATTCCAATTTTGTCGACACGTCAGGTCTCTGACTGTCCCGTGGCTTAAGCGTCAGACACGGGGTTTTGGGACCTAAGCTGAGGTCATGCGCGACGGCCCAGCTGTTATCTCGAGCATGAGACAAGACGGAAGCGATTAACTTTTCGTCAGACTCCCGGCCGAGTAGCTAAAAATTGTATTGTGGTTCTGACGAGAAGCTGATCTGCGTACATTGCCTGAATGTTGTGAATTTGACGAATATGTGATCGTATTTGGATCTGATTGGATTATATATTAAAATTTTTGAAATTAAATTTATTCAGAAGAAAGATCTACTCCTTTCACTCCACTGGGATTCGAACACCAGGTCAACTGATTTCCGGTCAGTTGCTCTAACCATTAAGCTACAGAGAGATCAGAGGAAGAATCCTTTTTCTGAAACACGCTATGTTTTGCAAGATGTAGTATACAAATAAATTTTTAATAGAAATCTGTATTATCATCGGAGATAGTAACGGATCGATCATAAGAGAAATCATTTCACTCATACTGTGAAAGTGGAAATCTACAACATCGATCAATGTTATATCCTCTAATACAGAAAATATTTTAACGTCATCTCAGACTAGATGGAGCTATACATTTAAAAATTTTGAAATTAAATTTATTCAGAAAAAAGATCTACTCCTTTCACTCCACTGGAATTCGAACACCAGGTCAACTGATTTCCGTTTGGAAGTTTGGACAATCAATAATAATATAACTGAGTTTTCGTTATCGATGGCACTTGTTCTTATATTAATAAGCCCTTTTTATGTGAAAACTACCCCTAAACAATTTTTTATGTTTTGTTTAGCTGGCAATTTTAATGCTGATGCATATAACAGAACTGTTTAGAGAATTTTTATTTAGGTTCAGACATGTACATATTTCCGTTTAAAAATTGCAAGCACGTGCACTTACCCTTAGACATATCGTTTTTACATAACAAGGCTTTCTTGATATAAGAACAAGTGCCATCGTTAACAAAAAATCAGTTATATTATGATCGATTGCCCAAATCAAATATTTTAATCCTTTACTTACAGAAATGTTATATTAATAAATATATTTCTTATTCACTGATAATATTATAGGAGTGGATGACACTTAATTATGGGTTATTTAAAATAATACTGATGATTCTTAATAGAATTTAATAACAAAACAAGATGTTTGCAGCAACAAAGTCCAAAATCTTAAAATACATATATGTCATATGGTGAAGTATTCTAGGGGTAGATTTTTTAAATGATGATACTCTAGAGGATAAGTGTTTTTACAACTCACGCTAACATTGTAATACAGCATCAATTAGAACAATTTTGTGTAAAAACAATAAACAAAAAACAATCTCACCTCTTAAAATACTAGAAGACTCAAAAAAGTAAAAGGGGTGATTTCAACTCCTAAATGTGAACGTTTGCCCATAATATTTTTTTTTATAGTCTGGGATCCTCTTTTCACCTGTAAAGTAACAAAAAAATCGGCGCCGGACACCAACCTAACCCCCCATCTAAGCTACAAAGAGATCAGAGGAAGAATCCTTTTGATCGATCCGTTACTATCTCCGATGATAATACAGATTTCTATTAAAAATGTATTTGTATGTTACACCTTGCAAAACAAAGCGTGTTTAAAAAAAAGGATTCTTCCTCTTATCTCCCTGTAGCTTAGTGGTTAGAGCATCTGATCGGAAATCAGTTGACCTGGAGTTCGAATCCCAGTGGAGTGAAAGGAGTAGATATTTTTTCTGAATAAATTTAATTTCAAAAAATTTTAATTTAT
>CAKNWW010341665.1:0-10077 GCA_932074435.1 Andricus kollari | reverse complement strand
AACTGCTTTTTCGAAAAACATATCTTGAAAGTATTATAAAAAGATGAATTTGACGGTCTTTTTAAAAAAGGACTATTAATCACTTGCATTTTTACTTTGAATTTGCGCGATTGACGCGGTTACCCCACTACGCATCCTCTAAAAGAACGAAAGCAACACTGAGTAACACGAACCATAAACGACTGAGGGCTCTGGCATTGTTTCATGCCACGTTCTGATTGGTCAACATGAGACCATGAAAAAGCTAGAGTAAGTTTAACCCTTAAAGAGCACACTGTGTGTCTCACACCACACGGGCTTCCTGATTTTTTCCGATTGTCTACGTTTTTTTTTTCAATTATATTTTTCGAATAGTTAAATTATCACTAAGGCTTTGGAGTTATGTGTTCCTATTTTGTATTGTTTCAACATCACTCACGATTTTTTTTCAGCCAAAAATATCTGAAGGTGTATTTGGAAGTGTGCCCTTTAAGGGTTAAAATATATAAAATCCTAAACAGATGATATAGATTAAATACAGTGAGAAAAAATGTTTTTATTTGTAGAACAAAATAATTTAATTGGTATTTGTGCTGTTAATAATTTATTTGATGTTATTGTTCCTCTTTTGATTGACCTTCGGGTTTCATTGATCATAGCATGGTCTCCGCCCAGTGCTTATTCTCCTAAAAGTTTTCCCTCTGTTTTTGGGTTTCGTGTGCTACCTTTTCGTGGTGTGGGAACTCAGGTAGTAGCGTAAGGATGCTTTTGTTGAGCAGACTCGGACCCTTTTGCTGCTCTGCTCAGTTGCTATCAAGTCGTGGGCTGGTGTGGCTGATTTTCGGTGGCTGCAACGATGGGAAGTCAATTGTGCGTCTGCGAGAGAACTCGGGTGTTCGGGTCCGTGAATTAAAGTCAGTGGCTCTTCAAGTCCCAATTAACTGTTCAGTGATTTCCCGACTCAATCGTCTTCTGGTGTTGCTTGAAGTGACGAGTCGGATGACGAGTCACCTCCGGTCGCTTCGGGATCGATCGTTCGGTGAACGATCATGGTCGTAGCTTCCGGAGGCTACATCTGTGCCAATTTTCTCCAACAACCAAAACATTTTTTTTGACACTAAGGGAGTGCTTCATTGGATATGCTCAGGCACTCTTATCCCGGACTAATTCAATAACAAGTATATTACGGTTAATAATAACGGTGAGAAATCGTCTTGTTCATTTTCATTGACTTTAACATGACTGAACATGATTCCTTCGCTATCCCACGACAGTCCGTCATTAATTCATAACATGTGCAATGAATTGTTTTCATGTTTTCACCTAATTATGGTTTCCATAACAAACCGTTTTGTTACACCAACGTTATATTTTGTTATGCCCATAGAATTTGTTGTTTAGTCAGCAAAAATTTCGTTGAGCCAAATAATCTTTTTTTTTTGCACTGGAAATTAAAAAAATTTCATTTTCGCAAAGTTTACACTTCAATAAAAAAATGTATCACCTTTTGTTTTTAAATCGGCTTGAACAAATCTCTTAAGGATTCATTTAGCTTCCGTTAAAAAGACTTGAAAAGCTTTTGAAAATATAAGCCAGAATATTATATTGAACATTTTTTCATCCAATGTTCACACTGTACAGCGCTAACCCTGGAAAAATTAAATCTAAGCCCTAACAAAAGTGTCCGTATATAGATACTTTTATAATGTGAGTTTTAATAATTAAGAATATTTGGAGCAGCAAATCAACTTGCATGTTCAAGGTTGAACTGCATCTAACTTAATATAGAAGCAATATATTTGATTAATTATCCACATTTTCCTAAAGTAGGACGCCCATTTGGGGCCAAACTGGCACCTAAGAACTATTTAAGCAAAATCGGGCACATTTCGACACGGGAATGTGGTATAAGGGAGTTTTCGAGGTCGCTGGTTTCTAATTTGACAACAAGAATTACAAATCCAAAATAGCCGATCCAATATGGCATTTATATTATCAAAATTTTTTCGAAATTTGTATGGAACTCAGTAGAAGGGGGTTCTTAGGGTTGCTGATTTCGAGTAAAATAGAAATATAGAAAAACTGTCAATGTCGGATCTAATATGGCGGTTGTATTAAAAAAACTTTTTCGGAATTTCATTAAACTTTATACAAGGATAATATTCTCAAAGGGAATATTGAGGGAATATTCTCAAAAATCTGTTGTTTCGTGAATTTAACCATTATTAATTGTTAGTGAGGAGAAAACAAGTTGTTATCTTGAAACTAAAGCATCGTCCACTTGCCTCTTTTGTTTTGAACACGAAGGAATAATAAGGAGACCGAACTGTCACGGGAAACTTTTTCAAATCGGCTAGGAGCAACGGCACCGTAAGTGCCAGGCCTGTAAGTCGTAATCACTCTTGTGTGAGTGCGCAAGCGCAGCGTGTCCTCTTCTCACGCACAGAAAAAAAGCGAGTGAGACAAATTTTCAAAATAAACAGAATAAAGTATGTTTAGCAGGTTATGAGTTTGTTTTCTTTTTGCAACCAGCAATTTTTTTTTACCGCTGAAATAAGAAAGAGATTGTATAACCTTCTTTCGTCCGCATGCATTGCAAAAATATATCAATATAATGACAATTCACCTTGAAAAAAAAATGAAAAATATATAATATCAGTTTTTGCCACAACTGTAAACATCAAAAATGAATTCTCACATCCTACAATTATCAATTGAAACTTTCTACTGAATAGGCAAGTCAGTGTGGCCGTTTTAATCCGGGGAAAAAAGTTCCTGGTGATTTCCCGGCTTATTCCTGGTTCACAATAATTTTTCACGGTCTTTGAAATTAAAATATTCGAACTCTTGATGTTATTTAAATATTTGTACAATAATTATAGCTTTTAATAATAATTTTCAGCATGATCAATATTCAAGTATCTTACAATTGCGCTCCGTAAAACATATAAACTTCACGTTCATTTCATAATTTCTTCTTCGCGTTTTAGTTTCAAAATGTACTTACTTATGTTTTTTCTTTCCAAAAATGGTTCACACTTCTTTCACAAATATTAAAAATATTATTTATAGATCTATTTCGTATAATTCGTATGATGATCAACAAAAGAACTTAACCTCTCTAACATACTCTATTCTCAGAAGCTTTCTCACTCTCACTTTCACGTACGTGTAAAGAGGACACGCAAGGACACGGTGCGCTTGCGCACTCATTGAGGAGTGATTTCCACTTACAGGCCTGGCACTTACGGTGCCGTTGTTTCTAACAAATTGCATGTACGGAGATCGGTCTCCTTATTATTCCTTCGTGGTTTTGAACCACGTTGATATATTTCTTAGGGCCAGTTCCACCAACCTCGGTTAAGTCATTGGTTAACAGACGGCCAGTTAAAATGCACGCTATACGTCATATTTAATCGTCGATTATCGGTTTAACCGAGGATCAACTTTTTAACCGAGGTTGGTGAAACCGGCCCTACACAAGCAGAATTACTTAACTGCAAGATCAGGTGAAGTTAGTCGCATAAGGATAATTGTTGCTGCAAAAGAATTCCTGTTGTGCCAAATGAAAATCCTCTTAACCTCATATTTTAAGAGAAAATTCCATTTACGTCAAGAAACAAAATGTTCCTTATTACCGCCACCATTATTGAATCCGCCATTCTCAGTTTTGCTATTTTTATATTGTACTCGAAATCAGCGACCCCAGAAACCCCTCTCTATCAGGTATTATACAAATAAGACCAAAATTTTGAATAAATGAGTTCCATATTGGATCCGCTACTTCAAAATTGTAATTTTTGACGCTATATATGAAATCAGCGACCCCACAAATTCCCTAACACCAAGTTTCAGACAAATACGTAAAAATCTTGCAATTTTGTCCGCTATATTAAACCCGCCATTTTGAATTAATGATTTTTGACATAAAATTCGAAATTAACTACCCCAAAATCCTTATTTACCATGTTTTAAACAAATTCGACGTAAACTCGAATTTTTGCAATTTTTTATGATTCCTGGCCCACTGCCGGATAATTCGTAATATACATGCATAGTATATAAGTTATAAACTTACTTACACTTGATTTCACATGATTGCAGGGTTAATTCAGGTGATTGCAGAATCACAGCAGATGATTGCAGAATCACAGCAGATGATTGCAGAGTCATAGCAGGTGATTGTAAGTGGTTGCAAGTGACTGTAAGTACTTTCAAGTGATTGTTAGTGATTGCAAGTAATTTCACGGTTATTTCAAGTGATTGCAAAGTGATTTCAATAACGTTTGTACACTGATTGCAAGAGTTCTGTACCCCTCGGGCAGACGCCATCGCCAAAACTTGATTTACGGCTTCAGGAGGTCTCAAAACGTGTAGATTCGTTGAAAAAGTTTGGTGTGAAATTTTGGACGATTCTTATACTTTCTCAATCATAAAACGTGATAATGTAAAAGCTTTGCATTTATTCACAATAACTTATCCTTTTATTTCAACTCTACAATTTTGTAATGTATTAATAAAATGAAGTATGTCGTCACTTGATGCATAAACTGAAACATAATACTTTTATCAAACCTTTTTATTTACAGAGCCGAGTCAAAATAATTAAATTCTTACCCCTTGAACCAAAGAGTAGTCTATAGCCATGAATCCACACAAAGAAAATTCCAGTGGCCGCTGGGTCAGTTGTAACGAAAATTGTTCAATCTGGTAATTCAAAAGACAATAAAATTATTATTCGTATTTATAGTATAATTCAAGAAGGTTCCCTTACCTCTTCTCTTAATTCTGCATTTTGAATTTTATTTTTAATTTCGTAAAGAATTTCTCTCGTCCTACGTGACTGCATGTAAATAAAAATTATTTAGTGCAGCAGATGGAAAGCACCCATCAAGAAGGGTTTCACATCAGGGAACAAGAATTGATTGAATGGAAATTATTTGAATCGGATAATTTAAGGATACCGATTCACGCAAATTTCAATAATTTCAATCGGGCACCACCACCAATGCAGGTAAATCTCGTTGAATTATTATTCAGTTTTTCTAATCGGAACAATATTTACTGACTGAGTTGTTTGAAATATGAAAAAACTCAGACGGTAAATGTCGTTCTGATGGCATAGATTAAATTTTAAAAAAAAAGTAGATTTTTTCTGGGGCTAACATTAGAAAGGTTTCGCCTAGTAAAAAACTTTAGAAAGCATTAACTTCTACTCTGCCGTGATTTGGTAAAGCACCGTTAACTGCAAGTGTAAAACATAGGCGAATATATACGGATCAGAATCATTCGGTAAAACGCCGTAAAGGACAATTACGGACCTAACTAAAATATCGGTTAGCTATACACCGAAAAAAGGTTTGTACATATCTGGTTAAACGCCGTTACTACATTTATTATAAATTACGAAATGCAAAATTATCATTGGAAGTCAGTCCTTGTTATACCCAATGCGGCATTAAAGTACCAAGAAATTATACTTTTGAAAAATGTAGTAGGTAAACAAATAATGCTTTTAAATATTTTCATTTGCTCAAAGTGGAAACAATTTTTTGAACATTTTGAAATAAATTTAATAAAATTGTTGTACTGACCAAAAACGGTGTTCCGGATCTAATTACCTCTGTTGAATAAACAATGCTCAATGTAAAAGGGATATCATCATCATTTATTTGAGTTTAAAAATTGACCATGTCTACGTGTAGAGAAATTCCGGTACAAATAGCCGGAATTTTTTGGTACGAATAGGGGGAGCTGGAAAAGGGGCTATTCGTACTGAAATTTCGGTACAAATAGCCGGATTTTTTGGCAGACACACCCATATTTATACCGAAATTGCGATACACGTAGACACTTTCTTAAAAAAAATTGTAATGCATTTAATATTTACACTTTTGTCTCTTTGTAATCTGCTTGACGACGACGTTCCTGTTTGATTATAACCCAAGTATCTTTAAAATGTTTTCATTTTTAGCCAATAATTTCGAGTTTTTGAATACATTAGAAATTTATGCACATTTAAATAAATATGCATTATTTCCCCTAGAATGTCGTCTTATTTGTTATTTATAAAATTTAGTAACAGTTCCAACATTCTCATCTATATTTTCGATTTAAAAAAAACTTTCGAATTCCAATTTATTGAAATTTATAACATTAATATCTACTTATCTGATTTAAAAAACAGTTTAAAAGCATGAAAGAATTATTGATAATAATAATATTATTATTATTGAATTACTATTATAATATGTAATATTTCATAATAATTTTAATTTTATTATTGAATAATAATTTATAATATTCCATTATTTTATATTCGTTTGTCGTGAATGGCGTTCTCGCCAATTACGGCAGGCTTGTTTCTGAGGTTTGTAATTCGAAGAGAGCCGTAACTGCCGCTTATGGCGTTTTCCCGAATTTCAGAATCCCAAACAACAACTTTAACTACATTTTAAATAATAAATCAAGATTTTGTTAACAATTGTTGGCAGAAATGAAAAGATAATTTGCAAACTAGTCAAGAAAAAACAAAAAAACTTCAGAAACTGAATTAGAATCCGCGATACACGCGAATAAGGACTCAAGCAGCTTTTTTCTGTTTTATCGGCTTCGCTCATTTTGCAGTTAACGATGTTATTCGAAATCACGGCAGTATTAGCTTAAACGTCTCAGTGATTACCTTAGTACTGACATTTCCACAAGCAGAATTAATGTTTAGAAGTCTGTAAATACCAAGAGCACACCATCCTCCCACAGATAATATGATCCTAGTACTGTCGGGAAATCTTTCATCGCCAAAAATAATCAGTACGAACAGAACAAACAAAAATCCTGTCACAGAAGCAAGTAAAGCTATCAGTACCACTGTAATTTGTGTTTGATAAATTTTATTTAGTTGGACGGATATTTTAGTCAGTTCCATATGAAGATGTCTGAAAAAACAAAATAAATAACATCGGATAACATTATTTAGTGTATAATGTATTTGCAAGGGACTTAATTAAACTTATTTTGTATGTTTTTTGAAGTTAATAAAATAAATTTACCACTCACTTGATTAGTATTATTAAATTTGTTTGTCGTTCTGTATCATTTAGTATATCGCTGCGTTCAGTTGACATAATTAATGCACTTATTCTACTATGTTTTTCATACAATTCTTCGACAGCTTCTGGATCGGGGTCTGTTGATAAGATTCTTCTTAAAAGTAGATTAACGCTGTCAAATTTCAGTCCTATATAGCTGAGAAAATACAATAGAAAAGATGACTTCCAACTTTGAAGGGCTTTAAATTGATTTTCTAAAATTATTGCCCTGATCAACTTAAAGAAAATTGTGCTGTTTACCAATTAGGAAAGCAAATTAATGCCTTTCTAATATAATGACAAAATACTTACTTGACTATAGACGAAAACGTGAGATCAATCACGCAATTTAGTTGAACAGGATAATGAAGTAAATAACACATGTGCAAGCATTGGGATAGATTCAATTTTTGCAGTAAAAAGTATGCGTCAAATAAGATAGCAAAGACAATCATGACTATCCACGTCAATATTTTCAGCACGGAATTTATCAAAATTTCCCTATAATTATTAGGGAGACCCAAAGTTTCGAAAGCTTCATCTACTAATTCTATCCTTTTGATGATCCGCTTGTATGCCTTTTTGTAAAAGTAAAAGACTCACGTTAATAATTTTTTCCTAATAATCACAATCAATAATTAACGCTTAAGAATTTACTTACCTTGTAATAATACCAGCCAATAAGAACACAGTATGCCGAAATAAAAAAATTAGTATGTTTAATAGAGTCGAAGATATTTTTTTTGAGTCCGTATTTCCTAACTGGGTCATGATAATGAGCATAGTAATATGTACTAATGCTGAAGATAACGTTAACAAATGAAAGCGCAAGTTGAGGCTTACGTAATGGGTATTCGAATAAACTCATTCCAGTAAACCAATTCAAAATCATTATTGGAAGTATTGCATCGTAAAAAGTTTTTGGTTGCAATTTCATAATTCACGAAAGTATACTCTTAAATCTCTTTTTTTCTTACATGCGTATCCTAAAAGCTTGCACTACTAAATGTTGGTAAGACTTTCTATACCCTTTCGGTTATTTTCTGATCCTAATGCGTTCACTTAGTAATCTTTTGTTGAAAGCACAATTTGTCAGGCGCAGTATTATGCCCCTTTGATAGGCATATGCATTAAATATAATATGATACGCACGCGTTTTGATATCTAATTAAGTATGAGTTACCCTTATTCTTATTCATCAGAAATATCGTTATATAACACATGAAAAAGAACATTCATAACTATTTGATAATATCATTATTCAAAAAATCTTATAGAAACTGTTTTGTTTGTCTGACTTAATCCTGATTTTGTTGTGTCAATAATTTCACTTTAGAAACGCAGAAAAGAATGTTTACTTTTGTTTCATCTTAAGTTAAGCCTATTTTTACATTCTCATAATTTATGATCAAGAAAGTATTAAAATTGTCCGAAATTTCACAGATAAGTTTTTTAAGGGATCTCCACGTTTCGAGACTCTCTGAAGCCGGAAATCAAGTTTTGGCGATGGCGTCTGCCTGTCTGTATGCTCGTGAATGAGATAACTCTCGAAAAAATAATCGGTTCAATTCGAGCTTTGGCTCACTTTTCCTGGGTTCTAAAAGAAAGAACGAGTTCGGTAAGCAGTATTCCTTGACCTAAATCATTCATCATAACCATGTTTTGATCAAATTTTGAGCAAAGCGAAACGAATTACGGGAAAAAGTCTGAGGGAAGAATTAAAGCTTTTTAAAAGTTCTACGAAATTTCTTGTAATTATTTTTTGATAGGGCTTTTCATTTCCTTTCATTTAGCGAAAATACTATGAAAAAAATCGAAAATTAAAATTTTGTGCTAAAGGACGTGAGATACGGAAAAAAGTTCTGAGGTGGAATTAGTGCTTTTTAAAAGCCCTACAAAATTGGCCATAACGATTTTTTGATAGGACTTGTAATACTTGGTTTATTTTTCGAAAATACTGTGAAAAGAATAAAAAATTCAATATTTAAGCCAAACTACGCGAAGGATGGGGCAAAGTTTTTGGAGGAATTTCTGCTTCGAACAATTCCTACGAAATTTCCTTGAACCATTGTTCGACAAAACTCGTCGATTTTAATTTATTTATCGAAATTGATACGCGAAAATCGAAAATTCCAATATGACGCCAAAAGACGTGTGATAGTAAAAACTCTAAAAGAAGACTTGTAGGAGTTTCTGTTTTATCCATCAGAAATTCTAGGAAATGAATTCTTATTTTCAACATAACAACGCGAGATAGAGAAGAAAGTCGGAAGAAAGGATGTTTTAAAATGTCTGTCGAAAATCGAGCGTGAAGCGCGAGTGTCACGATATGAATGATTACTTGAAAGCCCACAGAGCTTTGGGCCATTTCATCTGTAAATTTCAAAATACAAAGATGCGTAAAAAATTTTGGATCAAAAGAGATATTTTTTCTTAAGTTTCATTCAAGCATTCGTAGCGCAAAAAATAAAAAACTGAGCGCGTGGCGCGAGGTCCGAAATACGCGCCCGTGGCGTGATCGAACTTGATTTTTTATATTGAAACGAGACACTCTCTTTTTTTAACCAAACCCTTTATCCGTGATATGACGTAATAAGGGACGCAGGAATATAAACGATATAAAATTATCCAAAAGGATCCAGAAGAAGAAAATTTCTGAGAAGGTTAATTTAAATGTAAATTTTAATCGTATCTTTATTCATAGAAATAAATTGTATGAATACTCTTACCTGTGTAATGTTAGCATTTTTTTCTCTGTATTTGTGACTCACTGCAGTTATAAAACGAAGTTGTGTAGTACTGGACAATAATTAGATCTAGGGAGCAATCTCAGAGCAATGAACTCCTCGATAGTTTTCTTGTAATTGTGAGCTGAGTCGGCATTTGAGACTGGTTTTACGTAGACTATTGCTAGTTCGATCTGTACATTGCTTAGGCTATTTTGTTTGATTTTATTGATTTATTGATAGTTTGTGATGCATCAATTCAATGCGATATAATACAAAGGAAT
>CAKNWW010341659.1:0-11086 GCA_932074435.1 Andricus kollari | reverse complement strand
TTACAAATCGCCCCAGGTTGAAAACAGGCAGCAGGAAAACATTTCGGGTGGGGGGGGGGGGGGGGTTGCAGCGGCGAACAGGAAAGTAAATGTATATTATGTACATGTTTCAAGAATTTCGATATGGGGGGTCAAACCATGGTCACCCCCCTCCTGTCTACGGCCTTGTATATGGATATTTGTATCCATCAATAGGCTAAAATTTCGATACAT
The DNA here is from genome assembly GCA_932074435.1 of Andricus kollari. Classification (NCBI taxonomy): domain Eukaryota; kingdom Metazoa; phylum Arthropoda; class Insecta; order Hymenoptera; family Cynipidae; genus Andricus; species Andricus kollari. The sequence goes on along the minus strand of CAKNWW010341659.1, from coordinate 10,873 downwards.
AATTATATACCTACACCCACTGCGCTGTACGGTAGAGGGACCTGGACCGACCAAGAAAAGGATAAGAGTAAACTTAATGCGGTTGGCATGCAATACCTGCACATGGTGTGCGGTAAAACGCTAAGGGACAAAATCAGTAATGTGAGAATCCTCAAAGAATGTGTTATAGGTGAGAAACTATTTGATAAGAGTGAAAAAAAGTTGTTGAGATGGTTTGGGCATGTTGAGAGAATGAAAGATGAACGACTGACGAAACAAATATATCGAGGTAAGGTAAATGGTAACGTACCCAGAGGCAGATCGAGAAAAGATTGGTTGAAATATGTAAATGCAGATTCTGGCCCCGATCGGGCATCCCAGTCAGGGCGAGACTCGAAATGAAACGCCTAATCCGATCAGGGCCAGAATGGGGTGTCCACAAGGAAGGCCCGATATCGCCCCTTCTAATTTTTTTTATGAAAATATTATTAAAATTTTATTCATTCAATAAAAAAGTAAATAATTAGGAATATTAAACTTTATTATTCGAATGTTTGAAAACAATTATCATTAGTTTTATAGAGAGTTTAAAAGTCTTTGTAATCTTTCGCATCAACTATCCTCGTAACGTCTTAAACAATAAACTTTATATAAATATTTTGAAAAAAGTGAACGCGTCAGTAGTTCGACCTAAGCTTTCTGTTTCCACCCCAATCTTTTACGTTGCTGAACACTGAGCCGATGTGAGGCAGTGGATCGTTCTCAGATATTTTGTATCGTTCAAAACTCAAACCTGAAGAGAATTTTGATAAATTAATTGTAAAGAAAAATATTATTATTGACAGAATAAAATTAATACGTATTCTAAATTTCCTTACCCGTAATACTTGAGCACATATGGTACTCTTTGAAAAGTTCCTTACCCGTGATACATGAGCACATATGGTACTCTTTGAAAAGTTCTTTCGTTGGATCGTTTTTCATTGCCGTAAACTGAATCGCAAGGTGGGAAATTGATTCTTTTTGGTAAAAAATTTATCAATTTTGTTGAAATCTCGTTTTTTTTTTGTTGCTCAAAGTTAATTTTTTAGCATAGTTTTTATCTGAAAATTTAACTATCCATTTTCATTTAAAACATTATCATGTGTATTGTATGAGTTGAAAATTCAACTATTTGGTAGCAAATTCAAGTAATTTGTGGAAAAGTCTTCTTTTTGGGTAGAAAATTCTTCTTAGTGGTTAAAAATTCAAGGATTTGGTAGAAAATTCATATTTCTTGTTAAAAAGTCTTCTTTCTGGGTTGAAAATTATTCTTGTTTGTTGAAAGTTCAACTTTTTAGTTGATAATTCAACTATCTTGTTAAAAATTCATATATTTTGTTAATAAGTCGTCTTTCTGGGTAGAAAATTATTTTTGTTTGATAAAAGTTCAAATTATTGGTTCCCAGTGGGCACACACACAAGTCCTAAAGTTGTCCTATATACGTCTTGTGGCGTACGTCTTGAGGACGTCCTGAGGACCTTTTAAAGACATGAAAAGATCCAAAGGATGTCTTAAGGACGTCAAATGGCATGACATAGAGGTACATTCTAAGAACGTCTTTAGGATGTCCTGGTGCCCACTGGGTTGATAATTCAACTATCTTGTTAAAAATTCTTTTTTTTATTGAAAATGATCTTTTTCGTTGATAAATTATTTTTTATTTTTTTAAAGACACTTCCCAGTGATCAGGTGCCTCCATTTTGACATTCGACATGTCCTTGCCGGTCGTGCAGCGAAATCTTAAATTTGTAAAAATAAGGAAAATAAGCACAACGAATAGGGGTGGCAGGCCCAAAGGCCAAATGTATGAGAGCCTTCTTTCGTTTTCAAAAAATTGATGGTAATCCTGTATCTTTGTGCCTTGTGTGCAATCAAGTTTCAAAGAACACGTCACAAGAAAGGTTAAAAGCGCACAGGTAAGTTATTTTTTCGTTAAATGAGTCAACTAATTTGAAAAAGTGATAAAGAATATATAAAATTTACTTTTTTTACAAGAAACACTGTATACTTGTGGAAAATCATTCCGATTCTGAAGTGCTCGAAACTATGGATGTTGATAAAACTCAAAATACTACATGTAATTCAATGAAGAGCTTGATAAATGAAAACGACGGTCTAATTATACCTGAAGAAATAATGTTGAACAACAATTTTGTAAGTCTGACCATTAGTTATTCATAAAAATTAAAAAATACTCTCAATTTCCAAATATGAGAATACCAGGGTGCACAGTCTTCCCCATTTTTTCTTATAAGTTTCCCCCTTTTTTTTTAGAAATTCGCCTTTTTCTTCCATTTTCAATTCTCCCTTTCTCTTTACATGTGCGATATTTGAAAATACAATATTTGAATTAGTCGGTAAATTCTTTGAAATTAGTAAGTCTACGTATCACTGAATAATAATTAAAGCAATTAAAACACTGACAAAATTATTGATGAATAAATAAGGAACACAATAAAAAAATGTGAAGCTGAAACAGTTTAAAGCACGTTGAAAATATGAAAACTGGAGACAGAAGTTGCTACCCAATATATAAAATTGGAACAATTACAATATATATAGTACTTTTTATATAAGTATTAGAAGGTGAACACTTTTCGGTTGAAATGTACAAAGCTAAATACCTAATTAAAAACAGAATATTTCAAATTCCTTCAGCTTCAAAAGTTTCTTCAGCTTGAACCAAAGAAGTATTTGATCATTTTACTACTTCGGAAAAAAACTTTTATAATAAATTTTAAAAAGAGAACAGATGATATCCAATGCAAACCTTTTTTTTTTAACTATTTTGCGATGTCAACCCATATATTTATATCCCTCAGCTCAAATTTTTCGATATAATTTTAGCATTTTTACTTCGCTCTACTGCAGATTGCAGTTTCAAATCTAGATTGAAAGTATGAATTATGGTAAAGAAGAAATGACAAATATTGGAAAGAAATATCTATGAGAACGATCTTAAACATAATCGCAGAAATTATGAAAAAAATCATTGAACATTATTTAAAAAACATAACTATTCTTATGCAAAAATTATTTCTTCTTTTCAAATGTGAACATAAATGTTTGATCTTTCCGCTATGTTCCCCTTTTTTGTGGGGAAATTACCCTATTTCTCATTTTTTAAGCTCCTTATGCGCTACAATCCCTGGAATAGAAAAAATTAAACAATTTAAAAAATTTACTTGACATATAATACTAATTTTGACGATTTCAGATTCACCAGTCAAAACGGATAAGGATGTTTGTCAGGGACGTCCTTTTCGTCCACCAGTTGTGCGGCAGCGTAATGTGAAAAACTTTCTAGACTTTGTCAGCAAAAAGGATCAATTATTAATTGATGACGCGCTTTGCAAGATGCTTTACTGATGCAATATTATCTCCGACATTTTTGATTCTGATTACTTTAAGAGCTTTATGAAACGTTTGCGACCAGGCTACGTGCCTCCTGAATCAGAAGATATTTATTTTACTTTTTTAGATAATGCTTGTGAAAAACTAAAAAAAAAGGAACGAAATCTTTGATAATGATTTTGGTATTTTATTTCTTACACGTATAGAGACAATAATGAAAAAGCTAGGCGAGCAGCAATATAAAAGCGAATTAGATAGAATTTGTCATTCTTCAATTGATTTATCAAAAACAAAATATTATTTCGATGTTCACGCTATTATGTCCAAAGAATAATTGTTTTTAGAGAATAATAATTCTAATGTGTGGCATTTAAGATGCAATATTAGAATTGCTCATGTCGTTGGAGACACGATAAATGATGAAATAACGTAAGAAAAAATAAATCTTGCCTTTTTTGAAATTTCGACGAAAAATATTGAACTTGATCGGGAAACAGTAAACTTAAATAGTACTGAAACTTGGATAACGCACTGGAAGGCATATTCCTTATTTTTGTTGAAACTGCCGAAATTAAAGAAATTAATAGCTGAAGGAAACCATAAGTTTACTCAGCAAACTACTAGTTCATTATTTAATGATACTTTTGAAGGTAATGTGGAAAATCTGTTAAAAAGTTATAAATCTCTTGCGAGATTGATTGAACAATTCGAAAAGAGAGACTGTTTTATAGGAGATGCTGTTGAAGCTTGGCTGAAATTGCATTTAACTAGTAAAAATGAAGCTTTTCGTTCAGCAATCAAAAATCAGTTCGAAATCATAATGAAGCCGTTATCTCTTGCATCAAATCTTTTGCAGCTTAAATATCAAAAGGTTGTCAGTTATCGCAAGATCGAGTTCCTCAAGCTGATGATTTATTAATAGATAAACTGGATAGTGATGGCTTAAATCAATTAATAGCCTATACCAAACTAGAGCAGGTCTCTTCAAAAATACTTTTTGGAGTACAGCGGAACAAGATTCTTGTAACTTAGCACAAGTATCAAAACAAATATAATTAATTCCAGCAACAGTTATCACTATCGGAAGTAATTTCCACAACCAAATAAATTTACCTTTTGAGCAGTGGCGTAACTGTGTAGTAGCGAAACCCCGCATTGCGGGAAGGCCTCTTCCTCCGAGGGGCCTCCGAGGGACCCTTAGACTGAGTAGAAAAAATAAATTTCACTATGCATTTCAGATCAACAAGTTTGCCAAAATTAAAGTAAGAATGATTACAATATAGATATGTATGCTTAATATATGTACGTTTAATCTATAAATAATTTATATATAAAGCACTGTTTCTTTTTACTTCAAAGGGGCTTCTTAAATCCATTTTTTAGTTACGCCACTGCTTTTGAGCAATCAATGAAACTCGAAAACATTTTTTATGATTTAAGAATGCGTGATTCGAAGCAAAGCTTTCACTTTTAAAAGAGTCATATGACATTCTTCAGGTGAATCAACTGAGAAGTCAGTATTAATGAAAAGAAACTCAAGATTTCGAAGTTATATTATCTCATCTTAATTTATATCTCGGAATATGTCGATATTAATATTCAAGACTTTCTTAGGCTATATCTTGTAGACACAATAACTGAAACTTTCAGAAATGCAAAGAAAAATGTTATATCTTAGAAAGAATAAATTATATTCGTGTGTTTCTCACGTTAATTTCATTTTACGTAAGCCCTGTTTTTAACAAGTGTAATAACAAAATTATCTTTTAAAGAAAACATATTATTAAATTTCTTTAATTTCGTGACGTTACAAAAATTGAAATATTATATTGAATGAAATCAATAGTTATGCCTAGCAATTATTGATAATAAAAATATAATGGTAAATAAAAATAATTTTATTGGCGTATGTACATCAATAAACTAATTTCCTAGTACTCTTCGCTCAAATTAGTGTATCAGATATTTTTACCTTTCTGTATCGAGTCGATTTCGCAGTTTGTTGTGAAAAAACGACCACTGTGAAAAAAATCTTTCGATTGCCGCAGTGGAACTAGGAATTCTCACTTTTTTTTGCCAATTGTGACAAATTAGGATATTCAGGCGCTGCCAAAGACCAAAACGTTTCTGGACGTGTAACAGGTTTTTGTGCAAGCGTGCCGAAAATTCTTGTGTTTGCCTTATAAGCAGCCAATTCTTCTAATCCTTTTACATCCAAATTCTCCTGTAGGAAATAACTAGCCATGTAGTTGTACTCTTTATTTGCAGCAAAGATTAGGCCCTTATAAACAGGATATAGAACATTAGCAGCAAGAGAGATCGGTTTGCTAACTTTCTTAAGACCAGATTCCAGAGCCAATTCATATTCCTAATCATGCAGTGGGAGTTCCAACTTTAGGCACTCTTCCAAAGCGTCGGCGATTGTGAAGTCATCTTTTTGACTTTTATTAACCAATTCACAAATATCATCAAAAATTATTGTGAATCGTACTAATTCTTCTTCGAAATTTTCATCCAAAACTAGACCGATTACTTCTGGTGAGAGGGCAAAGTTGAATTCTCCTTCATTAATAATTTCTCTCATCATTGGTAAGTTTCTTAGATAGCATCGATTGGAATCACGGCAACTGCACCACATCGTATCACCCGTTAAAATAATTCTACAGCCACCGAGAATAATTATACGCCTTTCCAAATGTGAAGACTTAAATGCCTTTAAAACCTTTACTACTTTCGCTGTGAAATCATAATCTACTAGGTCTTTTGCTAAAAGATTTCCACTGTGGCTATTGCATATTACAGGCCATTGATCTTTTTTTTCCCCCATAGAAAGCATACTCGACACATTATCCGACACAACAGCATATATCTCAGTATTTAATTTTACTATTGCTTCCTTCGTTGCTTCTTCAACAACTTCTTTCAAAGCTACAGCAGTTTCACTCTTTTCTGTAAAGTTCCAGGAATTAAGAATTATTTTCTTGCCATCTGCATTATGAATTGTTCCAATCACATATGTTTCATTCTTCCTGGAATTTGTCCACCTATCAAGAAGCAGAACACTCTTCCCACTATTAGAAAAAGATTGTTTTCTTTTAAGCTTTTCATGAATTTAGTCCAAAATCGTACCACTTAGAGTTTTTCTTGACGGTGGTTTGTAGTTTGGATTAAAAATGCGTACAAAATTTAAAAAATAATCGGATTCTACAACAGAAAATATAATAAAAACATTCCTAAAGCTTCATCAATTTCAGACAGGTTTTTGACTGAATTGGGATCTGGTTGATCTAGACAATGGTCTATGCTTGACTTTTGTGGTTCTTCTTGATGGATGATAGTTTAAGGTCCAGTTTGCGAATCCAATGATTGTGGTTTTTGTCCTCTATTGTTATTAGGCGATGCTGACAATCCAGATTTCGGGTCTACTGGCTGTAATGCGTTGTTAGTCGAAGGCCCTACATTATTCTAAAAAAATAAGATCATTTCTGTTGCTAATATAATATACGATTGAAAAGACAACTCTAAAATTCACTTATGTCTTATGTTTTACTTCTGGAAAAATGTTTATCTAAGTATAGTTATTGATGAAAGAAATCTCAGAAAATATTTTAAAGAGACTTGCTTGGGTTTCTTTATCAATAACATCAGAAGTATTATTAACTTCGTTTATCAACCTTCTGTGGCAAAGTTTCCTGAAAAAAAGATATTAGTAAACATTTATCAGTGATGACTACAATAATGTCAATAACACCAATAACTAATTAGTGGCTTAAAAGTAAACTGATATGATCTAGAAATATTTTATGAGTAAAGAGTAATTGTATGACAAATTGAACTTTCACTATTGTAAATTAATTGATTAATTACAACTATTGTATAGGGGAAAAATGAAACCGAAGATATATTTTAATTTAAATTCTCATTAAAGTCCATACATCTACGTTATTAATTTATTATAACCCTGAAAGTTATGTGAACGTGTACTAATTGATAAATAATTCTTTCCAGTTTAAGTTGGAATATAATGAAGTATAGTATATAATAATAATATAATTTCAAAGATTAACAATAATTTAAGACTATTTACATACCTGTGATCTAGAAGGCGTTTATAACCACTATTTGTCAATAGTTTATCGAAAAATAGGCACGTCGCTACACTTTTGTCTCTATTGTTCAGTTTTGCTTTCACTCGCTTGAAACTTAGGGCTTTCCATGGGATATTTGGAATCCTCGCAGAAATCCTCTTCCTCATCATTTTAACCGTTTATTAATTTAATAACTATAATTCTTGAATTAATTAAGGTTTGGGAGAGGTTATGTCACGTGCAAGGAAGTTCAAAAATTCAAAACAGACAACCGCCATCTTTTTTATGTAATATACCGGTTTTCTACAGTTTTCTACGTAAATTACTTCATTTAGGTAATTTACGTAGAAAACCTCGAGTGACGCGTCACTTCGCAACCCTGAGTCGGCGGTGGCATGAATTTTGTGATGTGACGTGCTTCTTTTAAATTGGATCATATCGTATCCAGCCCACTGTAACACAGTCAACAGATCTTTCTTTCTTTAAGCCTCTTTTAACAAATTACACTAACTGGAATGGTCGAATAAGGTTTAGATTCATTGTGTTGGATCTGAACAAAATCCGAAATTTTATTAAATTCTGATATACAATTAAATATTCTTTTTATTAAAATGATCATCAAATTGTCGATGCTTTCTGGAAGTTCACTATCGGAAACCTTAGAGAGCTACAGTGGATAATTCTAGTTTTATATGAACACCTCACCACGGTCTAAAAACTATACGTAAATGATTAACGATATTAATTGAGAATTATTTAAAGCGATTTATCCAAATGACGTTATCGGTTTATCTGTTTACTCATCGTCACTTTTACAAAGTTACCTTCCTTCCATCCGTTCGTTGCCAAATAATGGAATGGAAGACTAATCAAATACATTCGGGATTATCGCAGCAAATTCAAATCTAAATAAGGATAAACTCTAAACAGTTTGAAAAAATACCTTCTGAACTAAAAATTAGTTGAATATTCTCTAATTAAGACAGGGAACAATTTTTAATTTAATTAATTCTAATGTTTAAATCAACTGATTTACAGAGGGTAGCCCGATATGGCCCGACCAGGACCACAACAGTAGCCATGATCAGGGCCAAATTGAGATAATCCGATCGGGGCTGCGTCGGGAATCGGAATCAAATTGGGCAATTTCTCCACGGGCTTGCATAGGGAAATGCATGGACGTAAAGGTAGCTAAAGAGGTATGCCAGGACAGGAAAGTGCGGCGACAAATAGTTTAAAAGAAATGCATGATGAAGAGTTTCAGTGGAGTGAATAACATGATGACTTTGTGAAGCTCTTCGCCTGGGGTGATCGCTAGAGAGATTGATCAACGACATGGATCGGAGCAGTGTTGCGAAACGAACGTGATGGCTTAATGGTATAATAATAATAATAAAATAATAATAGCGTAGTCAATCAAATAAGCAATTTACCCAAATAACAAAAAAAAAACACAATACTCACACAAAATTTTAAAACGAAAGTCTCAGCTAAATCTCACAATTGCACATAGTTACACTTTATTGAACGTTTCTGTAAATAACGAATATCTATTTGGTTTGACGCAAGCTACAGCATAATGGTGAGCCGTGGCTTTATTTTCACGAACGAGGAACACTATAGGCTCCGCCCATTTCAAATACGAATCATTAAGCGATGATTGATGACCTTGTTCCAAGATTCTATTTAACCCGCAATTTTCGTGATTCTAGCGGGAACGATTTATTACCGAGTAATAATTAACACCAATCATTTGCAATGGAGTATAAAATATCACTCGTATTTCCTGACGCGAATATTGATCATTTATAAATATAAAAATCGTCTCACTTGAAATTAAAAAAATTGGAATTAAATTCTTCAAGATTCTATAATTTCAATTAAAAATAATCAAAATTTGAGCAATTTTAAAGTGTAGCATTTCAAAATTCATTAATTTAAAATCAAGGGCATTTTAAATTTAATTATTTTGAAATGTTCAAGAAATCTATAATCAGAAACGTTTTAATTGAACTAAATTCAGATTTAAGCTTACAAAATTAGATAATTCCAATTATTTAAAAGTGTTTTAACGTAAATTGAACATTTTTGGATACGTTTGAACATTCGATTTGAAAAATTTTAAATCATCAGTTTTAAATCATTTTCCTAATACAAATTTCAGTCTTCAGCTCACTTCAGCTGTATTCAAAGATCAACGCTTCATTTAGCATTATTCTTCATTCTTGAATGCGTTTATTTTTGAATTAGTTTAGTTTTTATTCCTTACAATTATTTTAGATTTCAAATGTTTGATCTACACTCAAAAAAATGTTTGGTTAAATCAACTAGAACTCTGGATACATATGCCCTTACTATTTTTTCTGGTTAGACTAACCAGAATTATGGTTGAATTAATTAGAATTTCATGTAAATTACCCGGAAATTCTGGATAATTCAACCATAATTCTGGTTAGTCTAACCAGAAAAAATATTAAGGGCATATTTAACCAGACATTTTTTTGAGTGTACTATAAGAAAGAAAAAATCTTACTAAACTATTCAATTCAATCTAGGCTGTTATGTTGTATGAATAAAATAACATTTCAGTGATTTTGAACTTACATGTCTTAAAAACAGAAGAATGTATTTTTTTTAACTTTCGAGAATACAATTGATTCTAGCATACACAAACGCGAGACACTGACTGTAGAGCTAAAATACAAAGTCTTTCGATAAGGGGAAAAATGATAAATTTGTGTAAATTGCGAAATAATTTATGACACACTGATGGAGTTACCGCATTTCAAATATGATAATAAAATTGTCTGAGACTTGATATAAGATTTAAATTCATGAAAATTGTTATCATCTCATATATACAGGGTGTCCCAGACCACCCGTCCACCCTTTTTGAAATCTAAAATACCTAATAAAATTAAAAGTTTAGTACCTCCTAATAGTAAATGGACTATGCTCGATCGATTGGAGCTATTTTCAACTTTCGGCTCCCACCGGAAGTGGCCTATTCGGACCGGAAGCCCTTTTTTTAAAAATGAAATTTAAAAATCCCAAAATGCTTTCTGAAGTCTAACTGCGCCGTCGTTCGTTTTCCACGTTAACTCGTGCTTAGTCAGTCAGCTTTCGGAATTTTGAAGTATAATCTTTAGGCATACACTTCGGAATATCCTTCGACTGATAGAGCAAAAGGAATTAAAACATTTATTTTAAAAAAAATTTATTAATTTTTTACTGACGCTCTGCGCCTTTTGGACTTCTCTAACCCCTCGCAGGGGAACAGTAACATTTCGGAAGGCATTTTCAGGTGGAAAACGACGATTAAGAAAAAAACATTTCCTACAAAAGTTACTCATTTCTTAACGTAGAATCGAAATCAATAAAGAAAAATATGTAATTCCATTTTAATAGT
>CAKNWW010341657.1:0-16529 GCA_932074435.1 Andricus kollari | reverse complement strand
TTTACGGACTATTGAAGCATAAGCTTTAAGAAAGAATCTAATTTTATTCGCCCTTTCTAATTCTTAATATTAGTAAAGTGATTTCTTCATATAACTGAGAATATTCGTTTGCGCAAATAAAATGTTGCTGCACAGTAAAAACCCTAGGAAAAATTTTGTTGCACCTATAATTTCAAGATGGGGTTCCATTTTGCTCTGAGTTGCGCCACAAATATATCGTCTATTGTTTTTGCCGCAAAACTGTAAAAACAATTGACAGCTAGTGACGTTTCGTACCCCAAGTCCGAGGAAAACGATACCTTGTGTAGTGGTACCATTCACACTACCAAGGTACCCTGAAATTAGCGTTACATTCACACTTTGTTTTTTCTGTGTGGTGTAACGGGCAAGACTCCCTACAAAATTAGTTTAAGTTAAAAAAATGCATTAGAGATATCTTATTTACAATTATATGAATGCACTCATAAGTGTGAACCAAAAAATTCCCTGTCCTTGAATACTTACATCAATTTTTTAAAATAAATTGAGACTGTTGTAACAGTCGCTGGTTTAATGAAATCAGAAATATATATGTACGAAGTTTACAGTTTCTTGGGCATTTATAACCTTCCATTCTGACAGTTGTTTGCGATATTTGAATGATGATAAACAAGCCATGAAGAAATAATTGTCAGGAAGAGTTAAAAAGGAGAAAAATAAGGGGAAGCTGTTTTATTTGAAAATTGTGTATTATGAGCTGTCTGAAGCAATATATAAAAGGTCATAGGTTGCGCTATTTTATTTATTTTTTTGTCAAAATCTCTTTGAGGAAAATCTTAAGGTTTTGGAGAACTGCCCATATGTACGGTTTTAACTTCGGACGGCTGTCTATTATGGATAAAGCCAAGTTTCTTGTGAGCAGTAACCTATTATAATCGAAATTGTATCGGGTGACACTAATCCGCCGAAAAGCGGGCAAGCTGTCGGATAAAAATTCTTCGCAGTGAAGGTTGAGGATAATTGATCGAGTCCTTAAGGATCTTGGCAGCTACTTCGTAAGGCACGAGTGAAGCACGTAAACCGGAAACTGTGCCCGATAGTAAAAGGCCATGAGAAGTGGCAAAAAACTTCATCCATCCCTCACAGACACTGCCCCTCCCACTTCAATCCTGCTAAATAAGAACGTAAAAGTTTCGACAAAATTTTCAGATATATATATTGTTGTGAGACGTGGCCATGAATGGGATTTACCGCGGCAATCCTTTAGTAAATCAAACCTCTATTCCCTAGTATTAAATACTGTAAGATATGTGAAATTCACTGAACCGAGATTACAATAGTGGTGCAGTGAACATTGCAGAAGGATCGGTACATGCTACCGATCCGATCCGCGCGGACCACCGGATGAATTCATGACGCCATCAGCAATGGATGGATTGCATTACCTCATGGCATCACCTAAAAAACATTTATTTTTGACATTTCTGTGACAGTCGTCACATTAATCCATATTCCCACTTAGCAATAAAGGGGGTTTATAATAAATAACACTATTTTGGATGCCACATCTTATTCGCAGATCGCGTACAGTTGAGAGTTTATTGGAGCACTACGTGTTTGTGTCCCACGCCTGTCACAGCTGACTTGTATGGATATGAGGTAAATGCGAGAACATTTTTCTTGTACGCGCGATGACATGGGCGCGTATTCAGAAGTCGTTACTGAGGTCACCACCTCAGTTACAAATGCATTTCGGGATTATTTCACAGATCGTTACTTGTTTAATAGTGTAGTGGTTAAGATAGTCGACTTGCGTGCTTAGGTTTATGCGTTCGAACCCCCCTGTTGCGTGCGAAATTTCAATTGTATTATACGCGTTGTAACCTTACAAATACCGATTAATTATAAGTATATCCGAACATGTATCTATGAATTAACCGCGTATTGATTTATTAATTATTTTTTAGCAATATTTTTTTACAATTCATAGTGCCGTCTAAACACTCTAAACTCTAAACTATACTAACTATAGTCTATACCATTAACGTAAGTTAGCTCTGCAGTCTGCAGTGGGACTCCGATACCGTGTCGACAGTCGAAAATCGAACGGACCTCTTTTTCTAACGTGTGGAGCTGGAAAGAGAGGTTAGTTCGATTTTTGTCTTCGAAACAGCATCGGAGTCCCACTGCTACTAATAATATCCGTGCAGAACAGCGACTGGATCGGTAAAATCTACGGATCCACAGGTCAGCACCACTTGAGAATTGCCACTGGTAACCAGAAATGATAGTCATATTCAGTGGCCTATACTTGTAACATTTACTGAACTGCCGTGTTGTCCATATAAGTACTTGGAAGATCAGTAGATTTAACTTGGTTTTCAGTAAAACATAGGGTTCTTTTTTCTGCGTGTACAAATGCTCGACCTGGAGAATTAGTTATCGTCCCTCTCAATAGCGCCGCGCGACTAAAGACGTTAATCCATGTGAATTTCAGACATTCGAGTTCATTTTTGTAATACATATTACCGAGTTTCTTCTACCATTAAAGGTTATATTGCACTCAAGTAAGTATTATTATTATTTTTTTTTTTTTGAATTTTTTTTTTAAACGGCGGTATTGAGAGGTTGGAGTGTATTAACTTCGAAATAGTGGGCGCTTGTTGCAAAGTAAAACCGACGGGTGGAGTGAAGTGTGAAAAATATGAAGTGAGACTTTTCTCTCCAACGAGCCTCAGGTTGACGCATAATACGAATTATGAATTTCTTAAATGTTAGAAAGAGATAAATCTTGGCGAATATACACGGGGGAAAATCATAGCTGAACCAATTATATTTATCCTTGATCTGGCCACAAATAACGTTAAAAGAGAACTAAATATATTAGCAAAATCTTTAGAATAGCGATTTCAGGGAACACAATGCAAATAGAGCTCAACAAAGGGGAAAGAGATATATATAATAATTAATTAATATTTAAATGTTATTGAATTAGCGTAAAAATATTTAGGCTTTTAAGATTAATTTAAATCCTAAATAGTTTAGGCCGAAATCGTTCAAATAGCAATTTGTAAATTTGTCATGCTTGAGATTTAAAAATAAAATTTGAGACTGCTCAACACTTTTATGAAAGTTAAAAATTCAAGTCGGTCAATGTTGAACCTTTGCCTTTGAATTGTGAAAATGAGAACATTTAACTTTTCAATTCATCAACTTGGAATATTTTATTTTTCAATGATTTTACTTTGTACATTTCAATAAAAAATTATTCACTTTCTCATTCTTCATTTTAAAATTACAAAATATTTTCTAACTGTTCCAATTTTATATTGGAAAACAACTTCCGTTTCCGGTTTTCACATTTTTAACATGGGTGGAAAAAAGGTGAATCGCATTTTTAAATCGCTTAAACAAAGATATGATGTGGCTAAAATGAAAATTTCGGAGGTCTCAAGATAGCGCTGATTAAATAGTAATAATTTTGACATGAGTTTGAAATTTAAATTGATTTCATAGTTTACGTTGAAATTATACAGATGAAAAAAGCCTAATTGAAATAAAATTAAGTGGAAAAATGATCAGAACCTGTTTTTAAATTTGTATAATTTCCAAAAACTTGGATGCGAACTTGTATCATTCCGTATTTCTTAGTAACTAAAAAATTCCACGTGACATGTCAATTTTGTGTTCCGTTTATAGCCTCACGAAGTCACATAGCTAATTCAAATATATGAAAATCCATGAATCGGGGACTGTTTCAAAAACAAAAATTACTGTTTTTAAATATAATTTAAACGTCCCAGTAATCGTGACTCCACACGAAGAAAACTGGATGTTTGGATGTTTACACGTAGATGTTCAAAGGGTAAGATCGTATCGCCTAATATGCACATATTCATATCGAACATCTACTATCTTTTTGAGATGTTAGGCGGAAAAATATTTTTACGTTAAACTGAACCACATTCAGATTTTAAATCGTCCGAACGCATGCACATTGGAATTTCACGAGTATATGTCACGGGTATATTTTCGATACTACAATTATGAAATATTACAATTTTGGAACATTTCCAAAGGATCAAAATTAGCTATCCTTCATTAAAATCGGATAACGACTTTTGGCTGTCTACACGACGAAACAAGGTTCTTAACCTTGAGGTTGTATTGACTCGAACACATCTCACAAAATGTTTGCAAATTTAAGATAAAATTTGAGTTTAAGTAACCGAAACAGATATAATTTTACATGCTAATTACAGATCATTCGTTCTCAGCTTACTTGCCCCAATTTCATTTTTTATTTTGCATTCCAAATACTAAACAAAATCTCAACTTGAATGAATTTATCATCTCATCAATATTTCATACCCTTAATCTGTTTTTGTTTATTTACGAACATTCAAGTTTAATTTTAAATATACAAATAAGTTATTAGTCAATTCCTTTAATGATCAGAAATGAGTAAACTCCTCAAATACTTACAGCCGTTATTTGACATAATCATAAATTTGTTAATCTGTTAAAAATTTTGGATGTTCGGAGAAAAATCTCTCTTTTTAATATCTACAGATACTAACTTTGAACATCTAGATTGCTGACCTACAGTTAAACATATAATATGTTAAACCTGAACATCTAGATGTTATGTTTAAACTTTCATTTTTCTGCGTGCAATTTTATTTTATGTTATCAAATTCAAATAAAGGCAAATTTCATTTGATATTATAAAATGATTTTTAAAAAGTGGGTTTTATCATTGAATGGTACTTTTGAACAATTTTAAGAACATATGGGGCAGAATACTTCAAGTGTTCCCACCTAAAATTATTGTTCTTTTTCTTCAGGTTGAAACTTAGCCAAATCCACATACCAACCGGTTGTCAGTATACAGGGGCCTGAAGTTTGTACTTTTTCAGGTTCTTTTTCAGCTTCACGTTAGCGTAACTTCTTTTAGGATTATCCGATTGTACTTTTATTAAAATGTTTTGGAAAACTATTTTCATGCACTTTAGGACCATCATAACAATTTTTCTTTTAATTATAAATCTTTTCTTTTAAATCAAAATTAAAAATGATTTTTTGAAATAAACCATATTTTAAAAAAATTCTTTTTTAAAAAAAAGTTTTCTTATACTCTTTAAATTCATGTAGAAGAAAAAGTGGGCTAGAAATAATTTCATGGTCAAATTGAGATTTTTATGCTCGAGGCGAGAACATTCAACTTACGCACCTCCCGAGAACGATTGCTGTTAAGTCTAACTTCCCTCTAAGCTTACATTTAACCATCTTGAGATGATTTTTTGTGTGTATGTATATTTTATAATCATAACGTGGTCCCCTCGAGCGAATAAATCTCAATTTGACAATGAAATTATTCCCAGCCCATTTTTCCTTCTACATGACTTCAAAGAGTATAAAAAAGCTATTTTTTAAAGAAGAAAAAAATTTTTAATATTTTTTTTTTTGCAAAAAATTAATTTTTTTTAATTTTCAAACAAAAAAAGCATGAGGAAAAAAATTGTTTCAGTAGTCTGAAATTAAATGAAAAGAGCTTTCCAAAACACACTAATAAAAGTCCAATCCGATAATCTATTATAATCTATAAAATATTTTTATGGAACGGGCGTATTATTTCGAGCTACCGATTAGAGAGGTGAATTATGAGCTTTCTTCTAACGAGAAACTAAAAATCCATATAAAGCGTTGTATGAAGTTTCAAAAACGGCACAAGAATTAAAGGGATACACAGGTTCAACATTTCCAGAAAATATTTACACTGTAATAAATCAATTTTCCTTTAAATTTTATTAAATTTCTAGTTTATCGATTTCAAATCCTGATAATTTGCCTTGAAAACTTTTTTATTTTAAAATTTTGTAATCATCATCATTATTCATATATTAATAGCGAGCGCCCTTTTTCAGGGTTTTTCATACGCTAAAAATTATCCAATTTACCTCGAAGATGGCTCAAATTGGAGGTCTTGCTATTTAGATGTGCACTAAAAAATAAAATTTGCTATGTCATACTGATGTTCGTTTGTTATCAAAGATTGAAAAATGAGGACATTTTTTTTTTAGACCACTATGCTGCAATTTTTCTTTTAGATCGATTTTCTTCGAATATGGCTCAAATTAAAGTGTTTGGCATCTGACGTAGATTAAAAAATGAAAATTGCTATGTTCAAGCACTTTTTTTTGTTATCAGTGGAAAACTAATAAAAATGAGAAAAATTCCGCTCTTGAGACCACCATGCTGAAAACTTTACTTTTAGTCCGATATATTTCAGGGATGGTTCAAATTGTACGTCTTGAAGATTGTGCATTAAAAAACAAAATTGACATTTTTATATTTAGGGGCATTTTTTGGGGAACTGTGTTAGGGTATAAGTATTCCTCGTTGGAAAGTCCTCTACAATTCCTAGAACTTTTCCCAAACACACACACTAAAAAATAGCGGGATCTTTTTTGTTTCAGCTCATATGTTATGTTCCCGAAATGAATTTTTTTTCTCAAAATGTGAATACATTAAGCGTGAAACTACAACATGAACAAAGCTGCATTCTTATTCTCCGGGGTCTCATTTTTTTGCAATTCAAGAACTACACCGAATCGGCGTCCTTTTGCGGATCGGTGTTTTTCTGAGCAGAACTTATTACAAAAACCCCAAAAAGTGATTTTTTCTTAATGTATATTGCATGAAAAATTCAAGATGTTGTGTGGCAGCACTGAAAATCTAAATTTAAAACAAAAACGAATGATGGGGGGGGGGGTTACTTTGCTCTCTACAAAAAAAAAATAATTTATTATGCACCTAGGGGGAGAAGAGGGGCTTTTTCGACGAGTGTATGTGTTCAGTAAGAGTCGTAGGAAATACAGTCATGATTTTAGTCCATATTAGATTTTGAATAAAGAAGCATGACATTTATTTTAACTTATAACAAATTATCAAAAATTCAATAAAAAAATTGTCGGTACTTTTTGATAATTTACGGTATCTTTAAAGTTGATTTATGGTAACTTGTCATAAATTTACAAAGATTCAATTAAAAAATGTCTATACATTTTCAGTAATTTATGTTAATTTCACAGGTCGATATGGTGACATACCATAAATTATCCAATATTCATTTTTTTTAATTTCCATAAATTTCCGGAAATTCATGTCAAGTTTCGGTCATTTATGGAAATTTTACCGGTAAATATGGGAAATAACCATAAATTACCCAATATTCGGTTTTTTAAATTTTCATAAATTTCCGGAAATTTATTAACATTTTCGGTCATTTATGGTAATTTTACCGCCAAATATGGTGAATTACCATAAATTACCCAAAATTCATTTTTTAACATTTCCTCAAATTTTCGGTCATTTATGGTAATTTTACTGGTAAATATGGCAAATTACCATAATTTACTTAATGTTCATTTTTTAAATTTCCATAAATTCCCGGAAATTTATGAAAAATGTAGGTCATTTATGGTAATTTTACCGGTAAATATGGTAAATTACCCACAATTAATTTTTTTAAATTTCCATAAATTTCCGAAAATTTATGGCAATTTTAGTTAATTTTACAAGTAAATATGGTAACCTACCCTGAATTACCTAAAATTCATTTTTTTTAATTTCCATTAATTTCCGGAAATTTATGGAAATTTTCAGTAATTTAAGGTAATTTGATCAGTTATATATGGTAACTTTCCATAAATAACCGCAAAATTCTACTATCTGAAACCAAAATTTCCTCACAGTTTTTACGGTGAATGGGCTGATAATAGTAAAATGCGAGCTCATAGACATATAATTTTCATTGTTCACCTCTGTCGTCACTTTTCAGTCCCTAGGGAGTAAAAAGTAGAGCTTTAGCCCCGCTTCATAGGCGTCGAAAAGGGCTGAAATCATGCATGTGCTATAAAAAAGTTATTTTGAGCCACCCTGATGACAATTTTTATGTGCACTCATTTTTGCGTGCAACCGAAACCTACTATTGAATATTTTATAACATTAATATTGCTTCTTAGTTATAATCGATTTGAATGTAGATTGCGAAATATAAATGCTTCAAGATGATTCTTTCATATTTGAATGCACTCAACTTGAATTTTTATCAAAATTAATAAAAATTAGAATTGGTTGTCATTTAGCGTTCCATAGAATTTGTTTTTTAATTCAGACTACATACAGCAAATTTTAATTTGGCATTTTATAAAAAATGGAAATGGTTTTAAAAGAACTTCCACAACATTTTTCTCTCCATTATTTTCTGACAAACTTTTTTCTAGTGATAAATAATTTATAAAAATACAAATAAAATCCTGTTTTCCAACTCAAGTAATTTATTTGTAGGTGCCGAAATAAATTCGATTAAAAAGTCCCAATATCAGTGGATTGAAAAAAGGCCGATTTTTCTCATATTAGGTATTTTCACTTCAACCACCAGCTAACTTCACTTCGTTGAGTGCTGAGGGGGAAGCAATTGACCAAATGCATGGAACAAAACCTTATTACTGTGATATCTTCGCAATGAATAATAATTATTGTCATTTTATTATGACATTAAATAGTAATTCAAAAACAAAAACTAATTTCCAAATACACTTACATAGAAAAAACTAGTTTTTACGAAAATATTAACAAAATAGGGCAAAAATGGATCAAATCCCATGCATTTAATCCATTGTTTTTCCCCTCAGCATTCAACGAAGTAAAGCTAGCTGATGATGAAGTGAAAATGTCTAATTGACCTGGTTGTTCAAATGTTCATAAAGTTTCTTCTCGTGCACCTTAACGTGACTAATCTCCGGTGTTAGAAAACGTGCATAATAACTGTCTACCCATTAATCAGAGAATCACGCGAATTTCGTCGAGAGCGATAGCTAAAAATAGAGAGAAGTTGATGAGTCGTGCAAGTAACGGTAATAAATTCGTCAATAACTCTAAAAATGGGAAGATTATGTATCTAATCTATCGTATTTTTTCCGACAAACCAATAACTCGACCTATATTGGATAATTTAATGCAATCTCTAATTCAGTGTAATTGCAAGACCTGCCCATATCAAGGTTGGCGGTCGCGAATCGCTGACAAGTGCAAAAAAAAACAACCAAGGATTCTTATCTGGAATAATCCTGTATTTTTTGCGTTTCTGGATTTTTGGCGGAATTTTCAATCGATTTCAGTCAAACTTGTGTGTTGACTGACCAACAACTAAAATATCGAACCTATTTCAAATCAGGCAGTTTCTGGACTTATTTTTCCGCTTTCGAACAACAAATTTCGACGAAGTTACGAGTATTTAAATTTTCACGTCTTTATAAAAAAAGCATTATTTTTTAATTCTATAGTTTTTGTCTAGTTTAGATATTCCAATTTTCTTCTTGAATCCTGGTAAGCTTTACCATTCTCTTTCTAAATCCGTCGGAAATTTAAAAAAGAGTTTAATATGAACGAAGCGGCAACGATTCTTTTGAAAATATAAAATGTAGATTTTCACCAAAAAAAACGACACATTACATCGAAGTTTCGCATTTTTTTCGCTAACAACGGAAGATACAACAAAATTTAAGATAAAAGTTTGCCCATCTAGAAAAGTTCTGCAAAAAATTCCTCTTGCATCACACACGAGAAAGTTTCGAGAATTATATTTTTATGACAAAAAATTCCTTCGGCCACAAAAATGGTTTCGGCCGCATAAACTGATAGGATGCACTTATATTGACAGGGATTAAAAAAATGAAAAAATAAAAAGGTGGCGTTTTGCGGAAAATCTTCTGCATTTTTTTCTTCGAATTTTGAAAATATGAAAAGAAGATTTTCTGGAAAACCCCACCTCTTGTATTTTTTTAAGTTTCAGCTTATTGTAGGTGGAAGGCTGTCTATCAGCTTTATGCAGTCTGAGCCCATTTTTAATACAAGAGAATTTTATTGAGCTGAAAATATAATTTTCGAATTTTTCTTTTAAGGTATTTCGTAAAATTTGTCTTTATGTGCATACTTTTATATTGAATATTTTTGTATCTTTCGTTGTCTCCGAGAAGAATGCATATATTTGATTTTATGGAAAAAAATCTCCTGGCCCCAAAAATGGTTTATCAGGCATAAAACTGACAGGATTTCTTCCTTATAGAAGACCAAATTCAACAAACAATTGGAAAAAAATGTAAGTGTGGGTTTTTTTGTGAAAATCGACTTTTTATATTTTCAAACTAATTGTTACCACTTGGTTCATGTTGAAATTTTCAACATTTCCGGCGGATTTCGAAAGAGAACTGTAATAACAGGATCAAAAACAAAAATTTTAATATCTGAACTATATAAAAAACTAAAATTATAATGATATTTTTCATATATATATTTGGGTTTTAAATCAGAAAAATATACGTGTCACATAATTTCCTTGAATAGTAGAACCTATCTGATTTGAAATGGATTCGATTCAATAATAATATTTAGCGCGATTTTACGTTAATTTCTTAGAAACTGTGAGATTAAAAAAAACATGAAAATAACCAATTTTCAACCTGAGGTCAGGTCTACATCCTAATATATAAAACCAACTGGTTCCAAATTTTAACAAAAAGTCTGTAGCGATATAAAATTCAGGAACTTTTATTAAATTGTTTTCAAGATTTTACGTCTTAGTGTAAAAAATGAAAATTCAGAGATGAAATATATGGTAAAATTTTAAAAATTATTCCAGGTATCGAAAAATCTTGCAATATATACTACTACAAACTTCTCATGAAAATTTGGTGTAAAGTTGGATAAATTAGGCTGCAGAGGTACGGACAAGTGCAAAATTTCATTTTCTTACATTCAATCAACAATAATGCATTTTTTTGCTTATATTTTACCTACATATCTACGGCAACATATTCTCAATATACCAACTCTCGGTTTCAGTCCCTCCGGGTTCCGCCTTCCTAGAACTGTTGTCTCAGGCGAGAGAACGATTGCGATGTTTGTTCCAACTCAATCGGAAATTTATAACTGGCGCAGCATTGGATCAGTACTGGCGAGAGTTTGATAGCACTGGCGCGATACTGTTAGCGCAGTAATTACTATAAGTACTGGGACTCAGTGCTAGGGCAGTCGTGAGTATAAGTACTAGTGAAGTACTGGAAGTAAGCATTAGCACAGTGCGGCAAATGAGTACTGTCAAGGAAGCCGGAGGAGTACTGGGCACCAGTATTGGCGATGTACTGGCATGAGACAGAAATGATAATGATGCTCAGTGCAGGCTGCCAGTATTGCTACTACACTGGCGGCCTTCGCGATTGCCAGCTTTGATTTAAGACATGGTGAGGCATTTTATTTTTAAATACATAAACTGAATACATATTTTAATTCCTTGGAAATAAAATAAATGGCATTTTCATATTCAAGAAGTAAGCATTCTATCTTTTGTCTTTAGAAATGAAAAAATGGTATATTTTGAAATAAATATCAAAAACACCTTTGACAAATATGTTTGTCTAAATGATGAAACGTAACATAAAATTGAAAATTATGATATAATCTGAGCCGATATATTCTTAGAAAGTAAATGAGTCGACTTATTTTTATAAGAAGATAAAAATATCTAAAATAAATTTAGAATTCTCAGATTAACAACAGTTTACGCAAAAAGAACCTCCATTTTTTGACCATCTTTCTCCAAATCTTTTAAAAGAAGAAAAAAAAACTCTGTGATTCCACCATCTCTGTCATTTGATCCGGAAAATCAGCGGCTTATTGCAGTTTTTAAGTTTAGTTTACCAAGAATTATCGAATGACATACGCATCAAATGCAAAAAGTGCAGGAATTAAAATTAGATTTTCTTACCTAAGAAACATGCACATGTTTTTGATATATAAAAATTTAATTTTTGTTTCCCCTTGGTTTCTCTTCCAAATCCAGGATAATTGATTTGGACTCCTTTGGTCATGATTGTTCTATAAATAAGGTTATGTACTTTTACATCAAAAAAATCGCCAGCGACCCAAACCAGGCGAAAACTTATATATTTGTGAAAAAACAATAACAAAAAAAAACTTCTCTTCACCATGAATAGAATAACGACACTTCTTTTGAACAATAATATAATCAACTTTGATCGCTTGCTTATAACCTAACCTTTCAAACAAACTTTTGGATATAATATAATTATAGAAACCCTACCTTTCCTCTAGTTAAAGAGAAAACAAAGAATAAAATAATAAGATAGTCTCAGTAAAATTCGCACTCTTCATTAATTATAAAACTATGTAGATTTTACTTACTTTGTGAAAATTAGCACGTAGACAATACAGATTCGCTGTTCCGGTCATAATTCTCAACAGAAACAAAAATTCCGATTAGTTACACTTACTTTCGCGGGAAATCTTCAAATGCGAAACCGACTAGTTTTGAGATTTGAAACAATACAAAATAATAATAACAAGAATAAGAAAAATAAATATTATTTCATCTAGTGAAAAAGCTGTAATATTGAAAAGTAAATAATCCTAACCTATTTTATTGGAACAGTTATTTAATATTAAAAATGTTAAAAATGAGATTTGGAAGAAATTGAATTAAATTCATTAAAAATTTAAGTTTATATCAAATTTTTTTTTTACCAAGGAAATATTCAAAAAAATGTATCTGTTTAAATCCCAGATTTAAAAGGAGCATTAAGAAAGGAAAAACGTTCAACACATTTTAAAATGACACCTATTCTTCAACAATAGGTGTTATTTTGATTATTATATAGTTAAACAGATTAAATCTTAAATAGTAGTTGTATAAACGTTTATTCTTCAGCCTGTTGGCCTTACAAAATTGACTTGCTTACACTTTCCTTATTTTTACATAATTTTCCTTAAAACTAAGCTTTAAAACTAACATCCAACTTCATAAACGGAAAGGAATGTTTACGACGTGAAATTATCAGATAAGTGGTTTAAAAAGTGGTCTGATGATTAATGATTTTAAAAAACACTAAAGAAAAACATCAAAAAGTGAAAATTTGGCTACAATAATAATTACATTTTTTTAACTTTCTCAATTGCCTTAAAAATAGTATATATACAAGGAAACTATACACGGAGAGAAATGGAAGTTCAGTTTGACCATCTAGATGTGGAGACGGACTACATTGCAGGGTCAACTATAAGACAGGCCTTGAAGATGGCTAAAGCTACTATCTCTAGAAGCTTAAAACAAAAGGTTCAAATCGATCATCTCAGAGTGCCGACTTGGTCATCTGGAACGGTCGACTTGAGCTTCATAGAGAGTCGAACCGATCATCACAGAGGGCGGAATTGATCATTAGAATGGGTCGAATCACTCATCATAGAGGGTCGATTTGGTCATATCAGATAGTCGACTTGATCTCCTGGGACAGGCGACCTGGCCATCTTAGGGGGTCGATTTGATTACCCTACATTTTCTATATTTTTTGTTCTTTTCCTACTGCTTATTCCAGTCTCTCTCTTATAAGAGACTGGACATTATAAAATTAAGTGGAACCTATAAAACCTGAAAATTTATATGAAATACATGAATTCTGAAAGAATTTGTTATTCTTTGTGGAGAGTGAGGTGTACCAGACATAATTTGATATGCAAAAACAGTGCACATTGACAATATATTTTTTGGTGCACGAGACGCTAAGGACACGGCACGGTGTCATACTGAAGATTTTAAGATTTCAAACATTGAAGTAAATTCAGAAACCAATATCCCACATCTTGTTACTTTCTGCATCATCAGTGAATGCTGAAATTTTTTGCACGTTTTAAGTTTGAAACGACACGGTGACAACAAATTGATAGCTGAACTCCAGTTACGCCTTTATCCTAAATCCCTTGGAAGCATCAAATTTGACGTTGAATATTCAAAAGAATAGGCTTAATTCACTTTCCATCATGTTCTTATGCACTTTACTCTCCACGAATGTTTGAAATATCGAAAAGCAGTTTAAAATGATGAAAAACATGTTTACGTTAAAAAAACAGCAAATGTGACGCTGAGCGGCTCCATGATATTCACTCACTCCGAAAATGCTCTACAGTCTAGACCACGGTGCTCCCAATCCAAACTCTAACTGCGCGCATGGCGTCGACAACCGGATTGGTTAAGGTTGGCGCGCTCTTTTGAAATGATTAAATGTGAAAAGCGATTGCGTATAGCAAGCAATAAGAGTAAAGTTATTAAAAATAATTCTTTGCTAACAAGGAAGACTTATAAATTGAAATTCAAATTATTTATTAGATTTTCTCCTTAATAATAAATTATCGATTTATGCACTTTACATTTATTATTTGTTGTGGACATTTGACTTTCACATTGAATCACTTTAAATAAACACGCCAATGGTAACTAATCAGGTCGACCCTCCGCGATGGGTCATTTGCACTTCCGTGGATGGTCGAAATGAGTGAAAACAAGATGATCGAATCGACCATCCCCAAGGGATACCTTGCTTATCCCTGACAGTGAGTCTGTCCTTCTTATAACAGTTAGACTGGTCATAAAATGAGAGCCTCTCCGACTATGTCAAAAAAATTCTGGATGGTTCTTTAGGCCATCTAGAAGAACGGACTGGCTCTCGAAATATTGACCCTCTAACTTTGACAACCCATGTTTCTCCGTGTATTCGAACGCGATTCGACTTATATAAGATATCAAAGCCAAATTACGTGCATTAAAATGTAAGTGCCAAATCAAGGATACATTCATTTGAATAGAATATGTGCTTAGTTTAAATAGGGGTAAAAAATTTTTGATCGTATTTCTTAAAATGATGATGACACCAATATCGTGCCATTACTCTACCCAGGCTCGGCACAAGATCGTGAGACAATGGTTTGTCGCTTCATGTAGACTGCACTACGCTAGTATCGTGCCAGAACCCTGCCGAAATCCGCGCATATCCGTGAGACGGTGGTTGACCATTTGTTACAGTCAGTTCTGCGCCTTAGCCTGTGCCATTGTCGCGTCACCATTGGGCTTGAAGTTGGCATGAACCCGTAAAACCAGGGCTGCCTCTTTTTAATACTCCACAGAATCTTTACTGGGTCGATACTTGTCTGCCGATATTGGAACTTTGATTAAGCACATTGCAGATCAAGTTTCAATATCCGAACTATACCAGGATTGGCTAGCCAAGTGTTGGAACATTGGTCTTCGCGTGCTACCGAGACAGTTTTGAGCATCGGCCCAAGTCTTTAATTCCCCATTGGGAACGTCCCTCGCCAACGGTTGTTTACGTTTGAATCCCCCCGATTTGGGACCGAAGACAATTCCCGACGCGAATGTGGTACAGGAGAGACACTAATTGACATATGGGAAAGAAATCAGATAATGTGATTCGGACATCTTGAAAGAATGAAAGATGAACGACTGGCCAAACAGGTGTATAAAGGTAAAGTAAATGGCAGAATGCCTAAAGGTAGACCGCCGAAAGAATGGTTAGAATCTGCGAATGAGACATTAATCCGAAGAAACATAAGAAACCATAGAAACACGAGAGCTTGCCTGAAAAAATGCATGGACGTAATTACGCCTGAAACAAAGGGCTTGGATACTAATGGGCACAAGTGGGGATCCATGCATAACAATTTTGTGAGGCGGACTTGCATGTTGGTGGCGGTAGTGAGACTGTGTTCGTTGACAGGTGGTGAAAGAATTTTACAGAATTTGTGGGGAAGGTGTGAGGGGAGTGTGAGGGTGGAAGCCTAGGAGGTGAGTAGGGTTGTGCGGGGTGAATTGGGAAGATAAAAATTAATTTACAGCGTAGGTGTGAGGCGGGACTTAAATATTTAGTGAAAGTGTGGTTAGGTTGGCAAGGAGTCGGGCGAGTTTGTGGTCAGGAGTCTGGGGCCTTAGAGGGGTCAAGGAGGTTCAGGCATAGTTGGGGGATCTCAAGGGAGAAAAAGGGGTGTTTGCAAGGGCTGTGAGGAATTGAAAAAAAAATAAAATAAAAAAGAGAAATAAAGGGAAAATTTGGCGGCAACAGACGGCACTATTTTCCAGTGACATATGTCGATTGCGGAGGGGACTGCATGGAGAGGTCCCAGTTACCGGCGGCAGAGCGGGCGGTGGGCAGTGAGAGTGCTCGTAGTGAAATTGACGGGGAGGAAATTTTCCACGTGCTACGATGGCCAACTGTGCGTGGTCGAGTTTCGAGCAGCGCATCGAGGAGTGGGGGAAAACGGAACGGTGGGAGCGAAGGAAGCCAGAAAGTAGGAGAGAGAGCGTCGAGCGCAAGTGACGGGGAGGATCTCTTGAAGAGGAAGAGAGACAACCAAGAGAGTCCGGATAAAAGCGAGGTAGAGTGTCCATTTAAAAAAGCGGGAGGACACGTTGGTCACCCCCCCCCCCCCCCCCCAATGGAGGGAAAGTCGTAGAAGGAGGCTCTCGGGACGTTATTAGGCGAGATCAGGGGGCTGAAGGAGGACGCAGGGGGGACTAAAGAGCAGATGGAAAGTATGAGAGAGGACTTGAGAATCAGAGATGAGAAATAGGAAAAGGAGATGAAAGAACTGAGGGAGAGAGTAGAAGGGTTAGAGAGGGGTAG
>CAKNWW010341647.1:0-13288 GCA_932074435.1 Andricus kollari | reverse complement strand
AAAATTATGAAATTTTTTAAAGAGGTCCATAAGTTTTAAATTGTGATTTTGATAGATTGCAACGAGGTTTAAAAATGATCTATTTGACATTTTTCAATTGGATTTATTTGAAAAAGTTCGAGATCATAAACCAATAATCTTTATTTCATTATTTATTATCCTAATAATTTTCAACGGATATTTACGTTTCGGCACTCGCACCAGAATAAAAACTGTAGAGCATTTTCAAAAACCCGAATAATTTTTTTAAAATAGCTTCAGAACATTTTTTTTCAATTTTTTCGAAAACTGTCTGATTGTTCTTTGTTACGTATATTTTGTTTATGGAAATCGTTTAAGTCGTTTTCGCGAATAAATACTTCTGTATTTTACTTTCCCCGTCTATATCTTCAAAAAAATGCGAATTCAAAAGTTAACGTTTTGAGAAATTTTGTGTCACGTAGGCACCAAGTTGTGGTATTGATTTGGGCCTTATTCGGTCACAATTTTCAAATTATTATTTTTAATGTAAAAAGTCCGTGCAAGGTAATAGGCGAAAAGCGCTTAGCAAGACGAGTATATAAACTTTGCACTTGTATCAGACCCAAACAAATACCGAAAGTTGGTTCCTATGTGATATCAAATTCCCGAAGATCTTCAAATCGCATTTTTTTGGAAATTTTAGAGGAAAAAGGAAAATCAAGAATCTATTTTGATAAATTTAAAATTAAAATTTGAAGTTTTTATCGGGTTTTAATCGTGTGCGAAACTATGAATCTTGCCGAAGTTTCGTGAACATTGCAGTTCACTTCTTCAGGGCTGACCTGAAACTGAAGTTTCAGGTTATGTTGTTCTTACATATATTCTCTACGATGCCTGTGATTGGTCAAAGCGCCCCATGGTAGGGACTGCTCGAACTTGATTGGCCAATCAATTCTTTTTTAAAAAACCCGGGAGGACGGAAAGCCAAATCGGATTGGTATTATATCCATTGTCCCTATTGATGTTATTAGGGTGTTTTAAGATTTCGATTGCTTCTCTATATTTTCTTGGAAAAATATTGTACGTTTTTGCGAAGACGGTTGCTTTGTTAAATAAAATGATATGTCCTGTTTCAATATGATGCTCAGCTAGTGCTGATTGCGTGAAATGTTTTAGCTTGACTTTACTCTCATGTTCCTTTACAAGTTGGCTCACCGCCCGCCCGGTTTCTCCAATATAGACTTTGCCACAAGAACAAGGGATTTTATATACTTCCGGATCACTGAGAGGTGCCTTTTTATCTTAAGGATTGTTTTGAAGTTGTCCTATTTTTGCAGGTGGTTCAAATATGGTTTGGATGTTGTGTTTGTTGAGAATTCTTCCTATTTGTTCTGTGATGCCTTGAATGTAGGGTAGGATTATGGTCTTTTTTCTCCCTATTTCTTTAGTGGGTTGTGTTGACTTGTTTTTTTGAGTCTATATTCTTATTGCTTCCTTAATTTATTTGTTTGTGTAAGCGTTTTGTATTAGGATTTGTTTAACATTCTGTAGTTCCTTTTGTAAGTTATCTTTATCTGTTATGGAGACAGCTCTGTATACAAGAGAATTGATGACCGATTGCTTTTGAGATGGGTGGTGGTGGGAGGAGGCATATAGGTATCTGTTTGTTTGGGTGGGTTTTCTGTAAACTTCATGTCCTACTGTGTTACCAGATCTTTTGTAAACTAGTGCGTCCAAGAAGGGCAATTTTCCGTTTTGTTAAATTTCCATGGTGAAATTGATATTAGGGTGTAATTGATTGATGAAATCGAAGAACGTGTGTAGTTCATCTAGTCCATGTCTCCAAATGACAAAAGTGTCGTCAACGTAACGGCACCGAAATTCCGGTTTGAGCTTGGATTTGTTAAAGATTTTAGTTTCTAGATTTTCCATAAAGATGTTGACTATTACAGGTGAGATTGGAGATCCCATTGCTGCTTCTGTAGATTGTTCGTAGAATTGGTTATTGAATGAGAAGTAGGTATTATTGAGACAGTTTTCTATCAAATACACGAGATCGGAAGGAAAGTTTGCAAAGGATTTAATCACATCGATTGTATCAGATATTGGTACTTTCGTAAAGAGAGATTCTACGTCGAAACTCACTAAGATGACTTGGGGTTGAATGTGTATTTGTTGTATCCTTCTGATGAAGTCAAAAGAGTTTTGGACGTGCGTGATAGAGTTTCCTGTGAAAGGATTCAGTTCTTTGGCGAGAAAGCGTGCTAGGTTGTAAGTTGGTGAGTTTATTGCGCTGACGATCGGTCTGAGTGGGATGTTGTTTTTGTGCATTTTTGGGAGTGCGTAAAGTCTTGGAGAGGTTCGATTAGTAGGTATTAATTTAGATATTGTTTGGCTGTCAAGTTTAGAGTCTTTTAGAAGGGTTTTTATTTTGCTGACTATTGTTTTTGTAGGGTCTTTTTTAAGTTATTCATATGTATCGTCAGTTGGAAGGTCCATGATTTTGTTGTTATAGTCTTCTTTATTCATTATTACTGTTGTGTTGCCTTTGTCTGCGGGTAATATTATGATGTCTTCATTCTGGTTGAGTTCTTTAATTGCTGTTTTTTCTTGTTTTGTTTGAGGGAGGAAGTTGGGCTTGGCGTAAGATGTTGGCCAATCAAGTTTGAGCAGTCCCTACCATGGGGCGCTCTGACCAATCACAGGCATCGTAGAGAATATATGTAAGAACAACATAACCTAAAACTTCCGTTTCAGGTCAGCCCTGAAGAAGTGAACTGCAATGTTCATGAAACGTCAGCAAGATTCGTAGTTTCGCACACGATTGAAACCCGAGAAAAGCTTTAAATTTTAAATTTAAATTTATCATAATGAATCATCGTGAAAGCATAAAATCTATTATTTAAGAATCTATTTTTTCTCAAAAACGGTTTAACCAATTTAAATGAACAAAATATATGTTATATATGACAACTATGTCGCCACACTGCGATTAATTTGGGAAAGACTATGTTGCAGTAGGCAACTCGAGGATTCTCTTGCCGAAAAATGAAGGTGTAACTGTTACTTTCAAAAAAGTATTGAAAAATACAAAGAAAAAATTCTATATTATTGGTCAGATTTTCTTAAATTTTTTTTATCCTTAGTGTCTTTCACAGCATATGTTTTGTTCATCAAAATTGGTTAATCTTTTTACGTAAAAATCGCTTTTTTAATATTTCTCTTCCTTTATATTTTCTAAAATTTAAATACAAGTTTAGAGTTTACATTTGCAGAATTTTGTATTTACAAAGATGCAATTATATGGTGCCAATGTAGGCATCAGGATGATTTGTAAATCTGGTTGAAATCTACTAAAATTCAGGATTGAAATCTCCGGATCTCATAAAAAATTGCATAATTTCGAAAATGGTCTAACATTCTAATTTTGGTATAATCAAAGAATTTAATTGAGAAAGTTTAGAAATATATTTGATATCTGGTAAAAATTCCTATTAGAATTTAACGTTGCGGCAATCACATGGTCCGAAAATCATGAAATTTGGTAGTTGACAGGCTATCTGTATAGCTGTATGTATGTCTGTATGGTTACCTGAATTTTGTAGCCACGCTGACTTTTGAAGGATTTGTCCAATCGAGTCAGCCTTAGATAAACTTTTTTGGGGTCGCAAAATGAATGCCAAATTTATTAATTAGATATTTTCAACCAAAATTAAACAATTAAGAGCATTTTTAAAATGTAAAAACCTTTTTTTTTAATTTCTCAAAATTTTGATCTAAGTTTCTTATAGACGAAAAAAGACTTGCGAATTTTCCTAGTGGAATTTTTAATTTCAATAAAAATCTAAAAAGTTATTATATTTGTTATTTTTACAAATTTTTTAAAATATTGAAAATTTTCCAAAAAAAGAAAAAAGCATTTTTCTAATAGATTACTATCGTAATGAATTTTGTTGATCAGATCATAATCTAAAAAGTACACGACAAAAATACTTGCAAATTGTCTCAAAAGCATTTTTAATTTCGATGAAAATTAAAAAAGTTATATGCTCTTCAAAAAATAAAAACAAAATTGAAGTAGTTTTATCATTGCTATAATTACGAGTCTTAAGAGATCCATAAGTTATAGTTATGGTTTTTAGTAGATGTCAACGAGATTAATAAACTATCCTCGTAACATTTTTCGAATGCATACCAATTTAAAAAGTTCTATAAGATATCAATAATCAAGTAAATTATACTAAATAGGACCTTTTTAAAATACAGTCCAGTGATTTTTAATATCTTTTTCCAATTCTTCGACTTTTTCGTTCCAAATCAGTTGTTAATTAGGTCCTTGAGTTTTTTAAACATTTTAGCGAAAGACATCCCAATTTCTTCTTTTTTATTTCATTTTGTCTACATGGTATTATTTTTTTTTAAATAATCGACTGTATAAATAATATTGAAAAATAATGTTCAGATCAGATCGCCAATTTCGACAATTCCTCATATTAAGAAGATAAACAATATATTTGTTATAAAACGGTTTTGCTAGATCATCAGAGGTCATAGAAGGTACGTCAATAGATCATTCGACGTTTTCCGAAGAGGTCAATTACTATGAATTGCTAAAAAGTTTTGGATACCTTAGTTTTTCCGAATTTTTCGGGGATTCATAAATTTACCAGAAATTTCCGGATTTTTTAAAATATGCAAATTTGTTTCGAAAATCTGTGGATATCTTAATTCTTAAACGTTCATAATTGTACCGAAATTTTCCAAAAATTTTCTTTATTTCTCATAATTCATGATTTTAAAAAATTGTTGGAAAGTTTCCGTGGTAGGACAGGAGCGATTGCGTGGCGTTTATGAACTTGATAAGATTTGAATATTTATATATTTTTTTAAATGTTAGCAACTCGGTAAATGTCGCCGATGCCGAGATTTCAAAAATATAAATTACTACTACATAGATAGTATCTTTCTGAATCTGAATTAGTGAAAATACTACTACCTATAATTGAGTTAGTAAATTGAGTGCTCGGCTAATAAATAAAATAATAGAATCTTATCTATTAATAATAAGTAAACTAATAAAATCGTAAGAAATCCTAAGTTTATTTTACTAAAGCAAAATAGAGAACCACACTTATCCAATCTCAACTTTGCCAGTTGAGTAAAGAGCTCATAAATGTTCAAATCACTGTTAAATTTGATGCCATAACAAACAATAATACTTAGTCTAAGTGAAGATTAAAATGGTAATTTTTATATGTGTGAAGACGAAAAAGTTTCCACCATTTTAGACAATGAAATATTTGAGAACAAAAAATTTACAAAGCGCCTAAAATAAATGTTTTTTTTTATTAAGCGTAACCGAAAAGACTATGAAAATATGAAACTCAGAGACCAAAGAATGTATTTGTGATGGATACGAATTTTACACATTACCAAAGGTCGCATCGTATGACATGAGATTGTAATAAAACAAAAAATTTCAAAAATCTTTCAAACATTTATGCAGAAGAGATAAAAGTATTTAAAAATATGCGAAAAAGGATTATTTTCACAATTTATTTTATATTGACTTAATAGTTTCCAAATAAACTCCAACTATATAGTATGATTAGTTAATATTGAGCTTCACCGCTCATATTATAAAAAAAAAATATTTATTATTGAATGTTATTTGGAATCTACGTGGATAGATCGATTTTTAACTATACAGAAATTTTCGTGAGTAAAAAATTAATAACTTTCGCCTGCATTATGAATAATTTGAACAATTGTTCTTGAGTTTTATCCTAAAATAGCAATTCAGCATTACCAGAGAAAAAGCTTGTAAGATAGATTTTGAAGTGATTTTTGAAATCCTTAACTCTGCAATTATGAACTCTAGTCTAGATTTTTACAGTTTTCAATATGATATTAGTGATATGTGTGTATCTCAGACAATAAAAGAAAACTGTTAGTACTATTTAGCAATTTTCCTTTCTAAATTTTTAGTTTGGGACAGGTGAATGACAAGACGTTTGGCGTTCTTTTTTATTTATAATGTCTAAACGAAGATTACAAATGATCCAACTTCAAAAAAATGTACGAATCCAACCTTACGATCCTACCAACTGACAATCGTGTTCTTTTTTTCTCAAAGATCGAACCAAAGACAAATTTAATGCTTACGGGGTCTTCCAGAGGGCCCGCGGTTCTCAAATTTGAAATTTTTTATTTTCGAACTCCAGCAATTCAGATATTTGAGTTGGACTCAATGAGCTTTTTTACTTTCAGTTCTAAATTATTTCAAGATCCACCAAAAATTAATTGCATAATTTGATAAAAAGTTTTTCGTTTTTCATATCTTGCCAGAACATAGTCACGTTTCCCTAGAAAATTTTTGATGCTTTCTACTTCCTATGATATAAGTAATTATCCTCTTGTAAACAGAAAAGAATATCGAGCGTCATCGAGCATCATTCTTAGCCTAAACACTTAAGCGGCGGTGAACTTTTATTAACATATAAGCGATAGCAGATATGTTATGAATTCTTTAGCTAGTTTAGTCGTACAAGATCAGCGATTTGAAATTTAGTATTCGGTATGGATTCCTCATGAGAAGTCGGTTTAAAAGTTATGTAGTGAATACAAATCTTTGTTTGGGTGTTTATGCGTAAAATACACAGTGTTTTTTCTGAAAATGAGCAATAAACATAAATTGAGGATTCAGAAGAGGAAGGAAAAAGAAGGCCGCGAAAAGGAGGCATCAAAATTACAACTTTCTATGAACAAACTTTTAAAGTTTCTTAGTTTCTTAGTTTTTTCATAAGTTTGATCAGAACTTTCTGCAGCATCAAGTCCTTTGGTACCTCATGAAGACACTGTCTGCTCTATCGTCGTTAACTTTGAGAATTTCACTCTCTTACAAACAGCTTCCAAGAATAATATCAGTTTGAATTTAACTGCAACCTTCTTCGTCTCATGAAGACCCTGCTCAGGGTATCGGCCATAAAGTGGACAGTATTAATCTCTCAGAAACAGATTTGAAGGATAATCCCAGTAATAATTTAACTGCACCTCCTTTTTCTCGACTCTTAACTGCATTACCCCCCATTATTGAATCATATCTTGATACAGGATCACCCACTTTTAACATTGACATTGCCATCAAAAAGTCACATGAAAGTTTGCCTCAGTGCTTTCCAAAAGATTGTATAGGTCCTTTATTGTTTACCGTGCAGAATTTACAGCAAACTTTTGCAAGTTCACAAATCAGTTTTGGCATTACATGAAGGCTATTGCGTTTAACGAAAATGAAAGAAGCTACACGGAAAAATCCCTGAGTATGAGAGTAGTGTCTCGCATACAATTTTTTATATTCAGTGGAAAGAGGAACAAAGGAAATTAAAAACAGAAAATTCATTGGGCGATTTGTTGTTTAGGTCCATACAACAGAAGCGAGAAGTGTGAAAAGAAATCTTAATGCGATTTCTTGATGTAACCTTGTTTCTTGCTGAATGAGGTTTGGCTTTTCGCGGAGAGAGTAACAGAATTGGAGACCCTTCCAACGGTAACTTTCTTGGAATTTTTTAACTTTCAGCCAAATATGACCCGCTTCTTAATGACCACCCACGAAAAATTCGCCACTATCAAGACACCGGGAAAAGATTAAAGGTACATTACTTATCGGTAGATATTCAGAATGATATAATGGTTGTTTGTGTAAATGAAGTAGTAAATTGCATTCTTTAAAAACGCAAGAAAGCAAAGTATTATTCACTGATTGTGTATATAACTCCCGATCCCGCTCACGTTGAGCAAACCTTATTTTTAATAAACTATGTCAATTTCACCAATGAAGATGGAGGAACATATAAAGTCGAAGAGCGTCTATTGGCCTTTGCTGACTGTATTCAAGAAACAGGGGAAGCCATTGTCCAGCGTATAATGTCAGAAATGGAGGCATTTGAAATTCCTTTGGTAGATTTTCGAGGCCAAGGACATGACAATGGCAGCAATATGAAAGGTGCTTATAGAGGAGTTCAAGCAAGAATATTGGCTGTCAACAGTCTAGCTGTCTATTCTGACTGCGCTTGTCACTCTCTCAACCTCAGCGGAGTACAAGCAGCTGAAAGTTGTCTTGCTGCCCTTACATTGTTTGGTTTCGTGGCGAAATTATACACAATATTTAGATCCAGTCTACAGAGATGGGAAATACTAAAGGAGAAGATAGACTGCTCTCTGAATTTAATCTCTCGAACTCCCTGATCGGCCAGCATTGTCTTCGTGAAACCCCTTGCTGCTCATTTTCCAGGAGTGGCATACGCACTCGATGAGATGTTACAGTTTCCGATTATTTGACCTTTAATTTTAAAAGGTCTGTGCACAAATGAAGGCGGAATACAAGGACTGAGCGGGTAGCGCGAGGTAAACACAGTATCGAGCGCGAAGCGCGAGTCATGCCGTGGTGGTGTCAATGGACTCAAAACGTATATACGGACCTTAAATTGTTTACTTATGGCATCGATTTAGGCGAAAATTTTAAAAACCATTGACATTATAAACAAAGTAATTTAGGCTCGAGGGGCAAAACTTGATGTGACCTGTAATGGAGGATGGGGAAAAATTTGGAATGAAGCTGTCACTGTAACAAGAAATATCGGATGGCCAGAATCTCTTCAAGAGGAAAACATGAGAAGTCGCAAGCGCAATAAAATGGCAGATGAGGTCCAAGATGAAGAATCTAAAAATGAAAATGTAGCATCAAATGTGAAATTTAAACGAGCAGTGAACTACGTTATCCTGGACCATGTGATCCTAGACGTAACTGTGCGATTTGAAGCACTGCACAAACTTTGTCAAAGTTTCTCAGTTCTTCTGGAAAATATGCATTCTATCGGAAGACGATATTGAAAAACAAGCAATTGATCTGGTGAATGGATACCCCACAGACCTGCAGCACGATCCAGTGGATGAATCAAAGATGTTGAAATCCATCTTTGTTGAAAATTTCGGCGAAGAAACTCTGCAACCTTTACAGTTACTTCATGCTCTTCAAAGAACGAATTTTAATTATTTGTTTCCAAATGTGTGCATTGCCCTTTGGAATTTTCTTGTCTAAAACGAATAAAAAATTGTCTGTGGTCTACCATGTCTGAGAACATGCTCTCCAGTTTGGGTGGACTAGCTGCTGAAACTCAACGGAAAAATTCTCGATAGCCCTCATAGATTTTTCTGTTTACGGATTTCTACTGATGTCTTATTCACCAACATAGGAGACAAAAGTCTTTAATTTTGGGGTTATACTGGAAGGAACTACTGTAAGGTAGGGGCTAGAACTCCAGGAAGTGTTTCACGAACTATTCATAATGCGAGCATAGGTATGGACGATATTTCAATAATTGTCATATTTGGTGACAATAACTGAAAAAATTTACGGCTAAGGAAGTTAGAGTGATTGATTGGGCGATGTTACACATATGGTCATCCTTTTATAATACAGTAATACTCAATTACACATTAACAAGTTTAAAAGGGTTCAGATTTCCGTACAATGCATTGCTATTGTTACTAATATACAATTTGAATAATGCTAGAAAGATGCGGTTTTTTCTGATATTTTTCAATTTTTGTCCACTTTTTACTCACATAGTTAATGCAAGTTAACAAACATTCTTATTTTAACATACTGATTTCCCAATGTTTAAACAAAATTAATTTAAACTAAACAGCTATCTCACGCAAGAGACAAAAACATAGAATGGAAAATATAGGAGTAGGTCGGAGGACTGGGTCTGTAAATGACTTGTAAAAGTATTGTTTTCAATTAACATGAGCAGTTTATTGCAAAGCCTAAAAGAAAAATTTTGTATTGCACATATTGTAATATGATCCCCCCCCGCCCATTCTACCCTGGAGATTCCCTGGGGAATCCCTGGTGTCCATTTAGAAAACTTGAAGCATATTTCAGATATCTGTTTTATTTCAGAAAGAAATATGCACAAAAAATAAAAAGATTGTTTAAAATATGATTCTTTCTAATGTTTATTTATAACTTGTTCATAACTAAACAGGAAAAGCAATGTTCAACATTTAAGAAAAAACATCATTTTTCTAGCACTTATCTAAGAGAAGATAGTTATAAACAATAATAAATTAATTACACTATTTTTGTCTAACTTGCATTAATTATTACCAAAAAGTGGAAAGTGGACAAAAAGTTTAAAATTTCACCTAAAAAGCGCAAACACCTAGCATCAATATAGCAGAAGATAGTCATAAACAATAATATTTTCTTTGCGCAATTATGTTTGTTAGATTTTTAAAAAGTTCAAAGTGGACAAAAAGTTGAAATTTTCAGAAAAAATGCAACTTTCTAGCATTATTCAATCCGAACATTATTAACAATAGCAATATATTGTTTAAAAAATTAATTTTATAATTTTAATTAATTTTTCACCTCACTCTAATTAGAAATTGGACACCATGTATTAGGCAAAAGACATTTCTTCATTTATGGGGGTTTTTTAAGCCCCTACAAAACAGACTTATGGGGGTGATATTTGGAAAATAATATTTCATTCGTATTCTATAGCTAATTATGAAGAGAAATGTAGAATTGCAATAATTCCAGGTAATAGTAAGTCTCTTTCTTTATTTTTTCTTGAGATGAAAATTCACAAAGCGGAAATGGCCAATTTTGTCACTTTAAAAAAAAATGGTTTGAATATGAACGAACCAGGATGTTGAAAGAATAACTAAGATGTTTATATAAATAGGGGACTGTTTTTTATCCTTAAATTAAAAGGTATCTCGGGGTCCTTTTAGTGCATTCAGAAGTATGTACATTAGAAATTTCAAAATGCATGCTTCATTTTAACCAGAAGTGACCAACATTGCACAGTGATATAAAATCCATTAAAAGCCTTATTAAAAACATTTTTTCCTTTTTTTTCTGGTGCCATGGTTTTAAATTTGTTATCTCATATCTATTATATATTTTTTTCTAATGTATGCGGAAGGTTCCAGAATTTTGACAATCCTTTACAAAAAAGTGTAGGCATACAATTTATTATGCTCTTATATTTGCCTGTTCCTAAGAAATTGTACCTGAATCCCCCTTTGTAACTGACTTTCATGAAAATTTACCAAATTATTGAGATTTTCAAGTGTTAAATTTTTAGTTGTTTGAATTTTGACCCCAAATTCCTATTCTGCTATTTAAAAAACCCCCCTTACTTAATCGACAAGATTCAGAACATTTTTGAAATTAGAGTAAACTTTTTGAATTTTTTTATTTCTACCTTTAATTCGTATTCTAAAACGCGATTAATCACCTTGTACTGACTTTCATGAAAATCGAAAAATATAATTAAATTTTGAAATCTAAGTAGTTTTTGTTTAATTTTGGCATCAGATTCGATTTCGTCAACTCGGAAACTCCGATTCTGGACGGATGGAGACCCGCTCCCCCTTTCTTCTTTTTTTCATATCTGTCATTTTTCTGTCACATCTGTCTGGACCAGACACTTGTCTGATCGTTTAGGTGCCCGGACCTTTTAAAAATTAGGGGCTCCGATCCCTGGATTATTGCGGAGTTGAAGAAAAAATATTTCTAACCGTAGGTATGGAATTAATTATTTTTCTTGTCAGTGGAATAATGGCATGTTTCTTGGTTTCAAACTGGAGAACTTTCAAGTTCGACATCATATCTTACAACTTCTTAAAAGAAATGTGTAATTTAATTTCTTAATGTTTTCAAAAATAAAAATGCCCGAAATCTTAAATCAGAGTAAACCGGTGTAAATGTATTACCGACACCCAACCAATGAACGAAATTCAGGAATAATTGAAGTTATTAAAAAATTGCGAGCTTCGAAACAAACACAAGTTTATCGTCGACAGTTTATGATTAAAAATTCTGACTAGAAATAAATCAATACTACTATACATAATCAAAATGCAACTAAAAATATTCTGAATTACATATTTACCAATAGAATTAAGAACGACCGCTAAAGCGACAACCAGGGTACCAGTAGAGATCCACATTTTTTTCGAGTAAACACAGGAAGTTGATATGTAGAGAATTGACTGAACTAAGTGTAATTCTTCGAACGTCTGTTATTCTACAAGATGGTACAGTATATATATACTAGTCTTTATCTCACTTTATAAGTATATTTTTTTCCTTTTTAAGGTGGAAGAATGTACAATACATGAAGAGATAAAAATCATTGCCAAGATAATGTTTTAAGCTACATTATATTTCTAGGCTATCAGGAATATTGGACTTAAGTGCCACATGTCACGTACCATGTACGCATTAACAGTACTGACAATTTTTCAATGGTGTAATTGTTTGAAAAAATGATTATTTTCGTACTTTCAATATTTCCATGAAAGAAAATTTTTTCAAGAACTTTTTATTTCCTGATTTGTGTTAGATAAGTGATATACAATAGACGCTCCTTATTTAAATATTTGTAGTCAAATAATGTTGATTCTAAGTAGTAATCTTCTTTCAAGCTTCAAGTAAATATTGTTTAAATTTGAAAAACTCACATGTGCAATTCATAATTTCGAAATTGCTGAATTTTAAATGCTAGAAATGATCTAATATTACTATTTCAAAATTGTTTTATTTCGTACGCTATTAATTTTCAATTTTCTAAATACAAAAAACAGCATCCACTTTGGAATGTTCAAATATACTATTTAATATTAATAGAATTACATTTGAATACTTTTAAATTAAACCCCAAAGCCTGAAATAATTTTAAATTACGATTTTTTTTCGTTTTAAAATTTATATAATAAAACGGACCATATTTTGGACTGAAACTTAAGGTTGAAAAATGGGATTATTACTTGTTTTTCATTAAAAGAAGCTTTAGGTACTCTGGCTGATGAACATTATAGCGTCAAGAGGCTTTACCTTGAGATTTCAAAACGCCTATTTTTAATCTTATGCAAATAATTAAAATTTTCAACTTTTGTGATCCTGGAGGAAAAAACTTTAACCTTCTCTTGAGCTCAAAATAAAAAACCACGAAAAATAGTTGAAATCCGAAAAAAGTGAAATTTATTTTGAACGTTGATTTTTGAAGGGCTTGAAGTTTTTTTAATGCTTGTGAATGCAAATAAAATAAATCAATATTGAGGAACTTAAAAAATTATAATCACAGATGATTAAGATGAGTTAAGAACCTTATAATGTTCAATCGGAATCATAGAAATTTTAAAGATGATAACAATTAATAGATAGTTCTACAGAAAATTTATGATCATCAATATTTGTCTGAATATCCTACAGTGATTAGATCAGCTGTCAGACGTTAACGGTTCTATT
>CAKNWW010341630.1:0-13234 GCA_932074435.1 Andricus kollari | reverse complement strand
AAAAATGGAATAAATAAATTTCCAGATACAAAAATTTATTTTGAAATGAGCAAAAACAAAATAGTTATGTAAATTTTTACTCAACGAGGTGAATCTTAAAAAATGAATTTTTAACAAAGAAGGTCGACTTTTAATAAAAAAGATTAATTTTCTACCAGAAAGATTAAAGTCCTATCAGAAAAGACGAATTTTGAACAAAATACTTGAATTTTCGACAAAATTATTGAATTTTGAAGCCAAAAAGACAAATGATCTACAAATTGATGTTCAACCAAAAAATATTTTAATTTGAAATAAAAAACAATTGATTTAAATAAAGAAAAGTTGAAATTTCAACGAAATCGTTGAATTCTCAACCAAAAAGGATGAATTTTCAACGAAGAAGATTAATTTTTTTACCAAAAAGACAAATTCTCAACAAAATACAAGAATTTTCAACTAAAAAAGATCAATTTTAAACCTAAAATGGAATAGTTACATTTTCAGTTAAAGAAATTATTTCTCCACAAAAAAATAATTTTCAACAAAATATTTATTTTCTACCAAAGGGATGAATTTTCAATTAAAATGATGAATTTTCAACAAAATTCATGAATTGTCAACGAAGCAGTTGAAATTTTAACCCAAAATATCATTTTTCAACCAAAAATGGAATAGTTAAATTTTCATTTTTTTAAACTTATTTTCAACAAAATAGTAACCTTTCGCAGAATTCGAAAACTTTGTTAAAATTTATCATCAGGAAACCTACTAAACGTTATCTAAGTTCGTAACGTTACTTACACTTCCCCCCTCCCTGTTACCAACCGTTGTTTTTGGACGACTCCTAAGTGCTAGTCGATTTTATTATGATTCTGCAAGTTATACTTTTGTGAATTTACGGATTAACGAAGGATAACGTCGATTCAATTAAAAAAATTTATGTTTTATGATTCGGAATAAATTCTTATATCTTTTATCTCAGACATATCTTCATAAAATGTTATAAAAGCAAAGGAAAATCCACCTAGGCATGGGATCGAACCAGGAACTACAGTATTTCATGTGGTGGCGCGTTATCTGATGTTAACAACGAGGCTCCGGTGTTCCTCGCTTTCAACTATAGTTTCCTGACAGGTGCTTTTTAATGGGTCATTGACTAGTATTACAGAATTTTCTGTAAAACTAACCAACCAAGTATATCGCGAGGGCTAGTATTACGGAATTTTCCGTAACGTTAGCCCTGGACGAGCTGGAAAAGGGGTTCATCTTATCGAACATTTATTCCGTACCGGTAGATTTCGTTTTAATTGCATCTCAGGAAGGAAGGAATCGAGCAATATAAAAAATTCACTTTTAAACAATCTGCCAACTCTTCAAATTTAACAATGCAAAAGAATTTTGAAACATGCTATTTAAAAATTGAAATTGAAAAGTTATTTGATTTCCATGGTTCTCTGAGAAGTCGCGGTACCTTCCCAAATAGTTAAAGCTAATCGGTTTTACGAGTTATTCCAACGATTCACTTTTCTCGAGTAAATACACCAGAATGCACCCGATCAATCAAGCGTAGAGATGACAGGCCATTCAGAAAAAAACTGAATTCCATTCATTGATCTAACTTGTATAAGATAAGGCTACTGTTGTTAGGAATTTTTCTATTCGAGGATAGAAGGCTGAAAATTGATTAGCTTAGGCTTTTAGGACCTGTGAAATGTAAACACTTTTTTTTGGCATCTGATGACTCAATGACATTTTTAGAATTTTATTTTACTGATCATTATGATTTAATAATACAGACAAAATTTTGCAATTGTCTTCTATTATGGCTTAATACTGATTTTAGAAAAAATAGGAAAATCAATAAGAATCAAGAAATTTTTTGTACACCTTGAACAGAAAAAATATAGCATAATTTACTCTCTATATCTGAATTAGCTTAAAATGAGTATATTGTATTTGAAATAAAAAATGTTTCACTGTTTTATTCAGTTATAAACTAAATAATTTTTTATCAAATCTTCAGTAAAATTTCACTTATTGATTTAGTAAAAAACATATTATTTTATATTATTTAACTGAAAAATTATGGACATTCTTTTTACTGATAATGCAATGCTTTTTCAGTGAAAAACTATAGGAATTTCACTGACTTATATTCTCTGGTTTCTCAATTCATTTTTTCATTGATTCAGTGTTCAGTAGTACGTCAATTTACATTGAAATTTCCATGACTTAAAATACGAAATGCAAATGAATGAGCAAAACTTGTGTTGGTTCATAAATGAGGGGTGGAAAGGCAGAAGAAACTAACAATTTTTCGAAAATGGGGTTTCTTGCTGGTAGCAATATCTTAAAGTTACATTTTCATATTTATTAAAAATACAAACTTTTGTGGTTGAACTAATTTTTATGATATTCACGAAAGGCATATATTTCTATATATTCATGGTTCAACAACAAAAAATGTAAATTTTATTATTTATCACTACTTAAAAGCATAAAATCGTTTTGGTCACTGAAAATTGATGTTCTTGGAATTGAATAACTTTTTTCGCTAAAACTTTTTTTCTCCGTGTTCATCAAGTCAACATCTCGGCGACGTCTCAACATTTAGAACAAATGAAAATTATAACTTTTGTCACGACTTTAAGACGCTTAGCAAAACTCATGAAATTTTAACCTCAAAACTAAAACTAATTTTCTCGGAACTGAACGATTTTTTTCTTATCAAACTTTCTCGTTGTATTCAGTAACTCAGCATCTTGGGGACAGGTCACCAGGTAATACTTTTATGGAGTATTTCATTTCTTATCACTTATTCACATTTCTTATCTCAATTCGACTTGGAAAAGGTAAAAAAAGTGTTAACCCGACATGATCGTCTTCGAAAAATATTTTCTCATAACTGACAGCTTCTTTTCAATCAAACTTTTTTGGTATCGATTAAGCAATACGTCTTCTCGGAAATAGATTTTTAAAAATTGCGGTTTCGATCTCACAGAATGTTTCTTTGCTATCTTGCACACTTGCCATTTGGTCAGTTACCTATTTTTGTCTTTCCATCCATTGAATAAGTTTTGTCGAAAACACAACATTTGGTTGCTTAAGTAGCAGCCAAATCTTATTCTTGTCCAAAAAAACCATTTTTCTCGGTGAATCATAGACTCATTTTTTAAGATTTCAATGAGTGAAAATCCATTCAGAATCAGTTAATATTCACTTAGATTAGATTTGTTTTATATTGATTTCCTCCTGTGGATTTTTAGTAATTAAAATCTTAAAAACTGATCCACTAATTCTCAGGTGAAACATCACTTAAACTGGAGTAAACATGAAATTACGGGAAGTTTCGCAAACTATTGTACTCTTAGAAATTCAATTAAAAGTATTATTGTGAATCAATAGTTTCGCTAGAAATATCGATATTTATTTGGGGATGATTTATTTGTTTTATATTAATTTTATACTCTATTTTTTGCATTGTTTATACTTTCGCATTTAATCTGCAAAATTTATCGTTAATAATTTTGTCTCCAATTATGCTGGATTTAATTTATATTTCTTTTTGGAGTCGAAGAATAATTGTGATTGATTATACAAAAATTATTAAGTGAATAATTAAAGGTCAAGAGGTTAACTAATACTAAATTCAGATGTACCTTTTTTTTCTTCACACTATTGAATTTACAGGGTGACCGCTGAACCGTGAAAATGGGAAAAGACCGAGAATGTTTTGTGACCGGGAAAAATCAGGAAATGGCCATTGTAAAATCTGTTAGTTTAAAAATCCATTTTAGGTCGCCATTTTCAAAGGTACATTTTCATTTAAAAGAATTTTAAACTGCAGCTTAGAAGACTTAAATAATAATTAAACAAATAAAAGCGTTTGAAAAAAAAAATGTTGATAAAAGCGCTTTAAGCTGC
The DNA here is from genome assembly GCA_932074435.1 of Andricus kollari. NCBI lineage: Eukaryota > Metazoa > Arthropoda > Insecta > Hymenoptera > Cynipidae > Andricus > Andricus kollari. Next base: position 9,328 of record CAKNWW010341630.1, on the reverse strand, counting down.
TCATCTGTATACATAAATTAATAAATGATTTTCAGAATGGAATTGTTGTTCGAATATTAAAAATCAAACAATATTACATTTTACAATATGATTAACCACTTTTTTAGTAATCACACACAAATTTTTGGTATTTACAACCAAATTGTAAAACGAACAAAAACTGCTCAACGACATTATTTCATTACCGTAAATTTATTATTTTTCTTAGTGTACCTATATATTCAGCGGTAAAATTGAATACCAAAGAGTATGAGTTTGTTTTTACGAAGAAGAATTGCACATGAAATGCTCGTTGAAGAAATCCTGACGTCTCGGTCTCGTCTCCATTCTCGGTGGAGTTCCTCGAGCTCTCCAGAAGGAACGATGTGCATCAATAGAAAGATGATCTCAAGCGATTCAAAGGGGTCCAAGATCTTTTGTGCCAAAGCATGTCTGTCGCGATGCCGCGTACGGTTGAGGTTTTGGGTTACCATCACCGTGTGTGGCGCTTCAGGTGTCTTCGATCTTTTCATAGGCAAATACACAATCCATAGCTTTCATAGGCGTTTACTCCGACGCTTCTTTTCTTTTCTTTTATTTTCTCCTCTCCTCTGCATCCATCGCTAAAAGAAAAGTCTCTCCCCTTACCCATTCACACATCATTTAAAAGATATGTTACTTGTCGTGCCCCTCGCTTATGTAAAACATCTCCACCCAATGACCTTAAACTCAATATCATTCTACCACTAAGTCCATTAATTACGTAAGGCTGTTTTTATGAAGGATGATGTTCGGAAATAGCATATATAATAGGATGATTTATTTTATAAGGAAAAAAAAAAAGATTTTCGAATACCCTTTTATTGACTTTTCGATGTTTTTATTTTCTTACTCAAAAAAATGACGAAGCTCATTTTTATCTCAGGCTTAATATGGTTACAGCACAATATGTCGAAGGTAATTATTATATCATTAAGCAAAATCCCTTTCGGGGTATGCGTGACTCACACGTTTCAAGCCGGGGATCAGAGAGTTCATATGAGAAAAGTAAGAAAAGGAAATGTACGAGGCTGTATATGGGGTGGGGGTGTATAGATTTTTAGATTAATCTAGAATTTTCGTGTTTTTTGTCTGAATAACAGGTTTGTTCCGCATCACTGCTTTGACCCAGGTCGCCGATCAATCTCTCTCTAGCAAGCACCCCAGGCGAAAAGCTTCATAAAGTCATTATGTAACGCTCTCCACTCGGACCCACTAGTATCCAAGGCCTTTCGTTTCAGGCGTCTCTCACTCCACTGATACTCTTCATCATGCATTTCTGATAATCTATTTATCACCACACTTTTCTGTCCTGGTATACCTCGTGAGCATCCTTTACGTATATGCCTTTCCTCATGCAAGCTCATGTGTTTTTATAGCTTTTTATATCTTTTCGAATCAGGGTCAACGTAGGAGAAACAATCTCGATGTAAGTGTTAGATTCTTAAATAAAACCATATTAGCCATGAATGGTACAGTGAATTGTTCAACACTTTAATATGAAAGTCATGTCGTTGATTATAATGGTCAAAATCAGGTTTTCTTAATTCTGACATTTGTTCCTTTTGATATATAGATAAAATTCTTCTAGTTGTGTTAAATTTTATGCCAAAGTTTTATGTTTTAAGAAGAAATTGGTTCACATATTCCAATTAATTAAAATTACCTACTCTTAAAAGTTACCTACTTCTTAAAGCGACCTACTTCTTAAAGCGACCTATACACCCATAGTTTCCCTGTACACATTTCCCTTACATTTTAAAAAAATTATTCCATTCTTTATAATCAAACTTTTTTGGTATCGTATCGAATATTGGCTTGAAATCTTTAAAATCCCTTATAATTCTTTAAAATCCTTGATATTCGTGAAATCATCGTGACTTGCTTAGTGAGGAAAGGTGTAATGTAAGGTAAGGGGAATAGGTTTTTTTCAGATTGATCTAGAATTCTCATTTTATTTATTTAAATGACACGTTCGTTCCATAACACTGCTTCGACCTTCCTTCATGTACATGCATTTTTTCTTACAAGGGATCGTGTTTCTATGGCTTCTTATGTCTCTTCGGATTAATGTCTCATTCACAGATTCTAAACATTCTTTTGGCGGTCTACCTCTGGGCATTCTGCCATTTACTTGACCTTTATACACTTGTTTTGTCAGTTGTTCATCTTTCATTCTTTTAACATGTCCGAACCATCTTAACTGATTTCTTTCCCATATGTCAACTAGTGTCTCTCCTGTACCACATTCTTTGAGAATTATCTCATTTCGGACTTTGTCCATCAGTGTTTTCCCGTATATTGTGCGCAGAGGTTTCATACCAATAGCGTTAATTTTACTCATATCCTATTCTTGAAAAGTCCATGTGTCCCTACCGTATATTACAGTCGGTACAAATATAGAATTATGTATGGCCATTTTAGTTGTTTTTTTAATATATTTTTATTTCTGAGAAGGACCCTGCTCTACCGATAAACTTTTTACCCTCATTTATGCGTCTATCTGACTCCCCATCTATTTGTATGTCCTTAGTGAATAGGCTACCCAGATATACGCACTTGTCAACTTGTTCTAATCTCTCATCATTTAGGACAATTTTGCTCATTGTTTTCACACTTTTTCCTTCAAACACCATGGTTTTTGTATTATTTACGTTAATTTTAAGGCCCATGTTTTTCATGATTGTATTAAGTTTATTCAACATTCTATGCAAGTCCTCGATTGATTCTGCCATAACAATCTTGTCATCTACGAAAGCTAATCCACGTACCTTCACTGTTTCCAGATCTACATCTTCTTCGTCGAAGAGGGCCATTCTTAGACACTTATCCATAACTATGATAAATAGCCATGAGGACATAACGCATCCTTGTCTAACACCCTGCATAATATCGAGTCACTCAGTTTCCCATTAACCCTTACACTCGCTTTACTACCTGTATACATTGTTTTTATTGCTTGTAGGAGCCATCCATTGACTCTGTGCTCTTTAAGGACTTCCCGTAGTTTACTTCTATTTACCTTATCAAATGCTTTTTCTAGGTCAACAGATGCACAGAAAACTTTCTTTCCTACTCTCAAGCTTTTTTCTTTGATCTGTCTTAAGCTAAATATTTGATCTGTACATGATCTTTCTGGCATAAATCGACTTTGGACTTCCCATATCTTTTTTTCTGTAATTTTCATTACGCTACGAATAAATATTTGTGAGTATATTCTACTTGGGGTACTTAATAAGCTGATACTTCTGTAATTATTGCAGTTGCTTTTATGTCTCTTTCTTTTGTATATTGGTACGATAATCGCTTTTCTCCAATCGTCTGGGATTTCTCCCGTCTCGATGCATAAATTTATCAATTCGCACAACCTTTGAGTTTTGTACTCGCCACCGTATTTAAACATTTCAGTGCTAATACTGTCTACGCCAGCATCCTTGCCGTTTTTTAAGTTATTAATTATATCTCTAACCACAGTGACACCGAATTTTTTCAATTGGGTTTTCTACTGCATTATGTTCTATGTCGCAGTTCTGTTGCCCTATATCTCCACCTCTTAATAATTCTTTAAAAGCGTCTTTTAAAACGTGTACTATCCCGTTTGTATCATATAGCATTTCAACTTTGCTATTTCTCATGCTGACAAACTCAGCACTTTTACTATCCTTCATCTCTTTAAATAATAGTTTCATGGTTCCTTCAAAGTCGTTTTGTATTGTCTTCCCTTCTTCTGTTCTGATTTTATTTTTACTTTCCTTGACTAGTCGCTTTACTTTCCTATTTTTGTGTCTGTAATCATTTTTGAGCCACTTCTTTCTTTTCTTGTCGGGCTGCCTCGATTTCATCATTCCATCATGCATCATCAGACTTACTTCCTAAAACCGCCGTACCACACACTTTCAGTCGCAGTTTTAATAATGGTATCCCGTAACATAGTCCATGCGCCCTCTTTATTGCTTATAAGCGCTTCCCAAGATGCCGTATCTATGCATTCGTTTAATTTATTCTGAAAGTCTATTCGCTCTTCCGGTTTCTGTAATTTTTCCATCTTTATTCGCTTTTTTTCGTTTATTTGGTTCTCTTTGTTCTCCATCCCCGCCCTTAAAATCCATTAAAATTTCTTTAAAATATTATTTAAAATATTTGAAATCTCATAAAATCTTTTTAAATATTATGAAGTCCTTTCATATACCTTGAATGTCATTAGGTATTGCTTTAATCAATTATTTTTGAAGATACTGAGATGCTTTTAGAAAGTTTGAATTTGTAATTGTGTCATATGGTCTCTTGATTTTTTCCTATATAAAGCAACTTTTGCTGAATTTTTTGTTTAGGAACAACGGAAGATATTATATTTTCGTTGATTATCATCTATCATTACAAAATTTGACATTTTAATATTTTTTAATGATAAATGACGACACGGTAATTAAAAATCAGACTAAGATGAAAGTGTGATATCTGTCTTTGTTTTTATTTTTCATTGTGAAATACGAAAATCTCTCAACAGTTTAAGGTTAGTTGTAGAGGTTAATAAACTTCATTTTTGGAATAAAAATATAAGTAAATAATAATAATTGAAAAAAAAATTTAATATATACGTTTCCACAGAAAAGTAATTTTAAATCAATTTATAGAAATAATACAATTTAAAATAGATAAGTTTTTCTACATGACTAAACCTTCATTGCAAATTCACATTTTTAAATTTTATCTTCATTAATATTCTTATAAATGACAAAAAAATTGAAAGCGAACATACATGCTAAGAATAATTAAACGTTTAATTTATAGTGACGAAAGTAGAATCTTGTAAAATTTAGATTTTAGTGTTTTTTTACACGTATGACACTTACCCGTAATAACGGAAAATCTGAAATCGTCGCCGAACTTACAAAGAAAATAAAAAATATTGATTCAGACAAGTTTTGGTTGATTAAAGAAGCGGACGATTAAAAGTAGAAAGTCCAAAGATAATTTTGGCAACATTGTAAACAAGAATCTTCTCAAATATTTGAAATAACACTAATCTTGTGACTTCTTTTGAAATATTTCGAAATCTCTTGAATCCCTTCATCTCTTCAAGTCTCGTGAAATCTCTTGAAATCTGATTAATCTCCTGAAAATGCCTTAAAATCTTTTTAAATTCCTTGAATATTGTGATTTTCTCTGAAATTGTACTAGGGTAATTTTTTCAAACTCTTGAAAAATTTTACAATAATTTAAATCTGTGCAAGCGCTCGTATTCCTCTGGAATCTTTTTAAATACCCTAAAACTTGTGTAATCCCTTAAAATCTTTTTAAATCCCTTGAAATCTTATGAAGTCCTTAAAATGCTTTAGAAATCTTGTTAAATTCCGTAAAAAAAATGTTAATTTTTTTAAATGTTGGATACAGTGAAAATAATTGATATATTATTGACACAGAAAAAACGGAGGTTACGAAATGTTGCAGGTAATCGGTCAAAGTACGGTAAACGCTGATATCTCCGGCGGACTTCGCTAGAGGCAGCACGTTACAGGCCTGTAACCTCGGAAAGTTTACCTCACACTGATAGAAATGAATAAGTGGTACAACAATATTCATGATTAAATTAACTCTATTTTATTGCTGGTATAGATACAGCCATACAGTATGTCTGTTTTTGCCATCCGATTCTTGGTGCTTCCGAAAGTAGACGCGCAGGCGCGATCAAGATGCGCCTGTTGTAAACTAAACAAAGCGAGTCGGGTAAATCAGTCATACAAAGGGTATTGCTAAACGACAACATTTCAGAGATAGTTCCCTCAAGCAAATCTTTAATAGAATTACACATTTCATATAATAGCAACACAAATATTACATTTTTGTACCACAAATATTACATTTTTGTACCACAAATATAAGTAACTTGTATTTACCATATTTCAGTAAGTGCATTTCCTACTCTTTATCATTGAAGTACACGTATTACATTATAAATATACTCGTAATTTTTCAACCAACGATCATATGGTTAAATCAACATTATTATTTCTATCAGTGCAGCTTGGTGTAATCAGCTGACTATTACCCTGCTTGAACGATTACTTGCAACGTTTCGTACTCCCAGTTTTTTCTGTGGATGTATTGAGTAAAAATATAAAATCTCACGTAAGAAGGGGTGAAGGATCAGAAAAATCTTGCGAATCCTCCCACTGGGGGTGGGGGGTTAAGATTCAAATATCATTTCCACATAATTCAGGGCTCGGATCAAAGAACCGGTTATTACTTTCTGGCGCTCAGACTGGAGAGTCCCCTGACCGCTTGAATTTCTGAGACGTTCAGGGACTAGTCCACTCTAAGCGCCAGAAAGTTATAACCGGTTCTTTGATCCGGGCGCTCAATTAATCGACGTTCCCTAATGAAATACAAATATTTTTTAAATATTTATTCAAAACATTTAATTATGTAGACAAAATTGACTGAGAGAATTGAGTTTTGGAATGGTATTTCGCAGTGTTGTGATTAGCTATGTAACGCATTCGAGATTTCCAATTAAATGGCCTTTTTACTAGAAAATAATCTGGGGAAAATATATAATTAACCGGATGACAATTAGCGGTATTCGCAATTCTTTAGAAAAAATAGTGCGATTAGGAGTATCGACAATCTGTACATTTTATTTATGCGAGCAGGTGAAACACGAAGCTGCAAATGATAGTGACTGAAACAAATACGAAGCGATTATAACATACGGGTAGATTATCTTCGACGGACTTTCCATATTTTATTTTAACATTTTTACTCCGCGAACGATTAATTGATGAGTGACATATGTCAGAAAACTATTATATATTCAAGTAATTTTATTATTTCCTCCCTAGTTTTGAAACTTCTTCAATCTTCATTAGGGTGGTCCAAAACTGCATTACAAACATTTTTTGACGCTGGAAAGCAACGACCCCTCCAACCCCATATATGAGTTCACCGAAGAAATAAATTCGGTATTTTTTTGTTTAAAATCGGTCGTTATTAACACATGCGCCTAGCCTTCGAAATTAACATAAGATTTCAAATAGGAAAAACTCAGTTAAAAAAATAAAAAAACTACTGTTTATCGACTTTTTATAAATTAAAGTTTTGTTACGACTTAAGGAATGCTCAAAAAATAATTTCCACCTGATAACTTTTAATCCCCCTGCCTTCCAAACCCCCTTGTATTGTGCACGGAAAATGCCCATAAAACTCATAAATACCAATTTCATGTCAAATTCATGGCAAAGACGATTAAAGACAATTTTTTGGAATAAATGATAATTATTGGGTGATACACAACTTTTTAAATATTTTAAACCTAATTTTCAATTGTTTAAACAATTACGAATTGTTTAAGTAAACTGTTTTCCCCAGTAAATAGCAAAAAGTTATTATTTTTCGGGATGAGTGATACAGTTCATGAATGTTATAGTTATATTTTTTGTACGTTTATAGAAAAATTCCTCGCAGATTTCGCAAAGAAACGTGACAAAGGTTTCGATACGAGACCAGTTCAAGCTAAGAAGAACATATTTCCCAATTGGGGTGCACTTCCGAAAAGCGCATACCTCCGATTAACTTGAATCTCCGTATGCCTATGTATTTTAACGCGCTGATTACGAATATGATATTCAAAATGGTTGCAAATTTGATTTGCATTGTATAAACCATGGAAAACCAATAAAGGGCATAGTTTTTAAAATTTATCTCTGGTAAATACAGAAATTTTCAGAACAGTCTGAAGACAAAAATTGTAGAGCCAATCAAAATATACATAACCCCTTCCCCTTTCCAGCGTCTCGTGGGGCCGGGAAGGCACCCCTTTGAATAATCACAAAAAAATGAAGGTCACAATCCTATAACCTTTTTCAATGTGTTTTAGTCTGTAATCTCAAATAGCAAGATGGCCGATACTGCAGTGAAATCTGTTACACTTCATGAAAATTATCACAACAAGAAATATGTATCTAGATTAGTTCTACAAGTTTTGTTTGAAACATTTTCCCTTTGTATGGGGTTTTTATTGTTTTCATGATGAAAGTGGAATTTGCGGCAATTTTCTTTATCATATTTCGTAATCAGCGCGTCAGAATACACTACCGTCGGAAATTGTGCGCACGACTCTTCTGAACGCTATTAGAAATCACTGCTGACTTCGAACCACGATATTTCGGTGAAAAAAAGAAATAGGGCTTTTTGTAAAAAACAGTAGTAAAGCTAATGAAATTCCACGTGTAGTGGTACTCAACAAATAATTTTTCGACCTTCTGAAAATAATACAGCACGTGTGAAGTTGAAAACAAAATTCAAGGTTTTCTCTAATTTTCTACCTAAACTTTAACTTTTAGCACGACCTAAGGAAATTTTTTCAAAAACCTCAACATTATACGAAATCTAGCCTGAATTCTCATCTTTAATTTAAGTCAAGAAAATTTCAAAAATCTTCATAGGCACCCGAGATATGATTAAAAATGTTCAATCGTATCTGACTCAATTGTAAGTAATTGTGTCAATTGTGAGTAATTGAGCTCAGATACGATTGAACATTTTTAATCATATCTCGGGTACTCATAAAGATTTTTAAAATTTTCTTGACTTAAATTAAAGATAAGATTTCAGGCTAGATGTCGTATAATGTTGAAGTTTTTGAAAAAATTTCCCTAGGTCGTGCTAAAAGTTGAAGTTGAGGTAGAAAATTTGACATAATCTTGAATTTTGTCCTTAAACTTCTCACGTGCTGTATTATTTTCAGAAGGTCAAAAATTTGTTTGTTGGGTACCTCTAGACGTGGAATTTCATAAGCTTTCCAACTGTAAAAAAAATGCCCTATCTCTTTTTTTCACGGAAATATCGTGGTTCGAAGTCAGCAGTGATTTCTAACAGCGTTCAGAAGAGTCGTGCGTACAATTTCCGACGCTATGGTACATACATAGTGTTGTAAGAATAGTGAGCTTCAAAAAAGTAGGAGGTATGCGCTTTTCGGAAGTTTATCCAAACCATTAAACGAAAACAAATAAATTATACTTCAATTATGGATAGCAAAAAAGTTTTTTACGCTCGAATGCTTTGAAATTAACAGAAATCGCCAAATATAGTGTAACTATTAAAATTTATGAGCTGTATAATTCTTTCCGAAAAAATAATAACTTTTCACGATTTACTGGGGAAAAAAGTTTTCCCAAAAATTTATTAATTGCTTAAAAAATTGAAGATTAGTTTTGAAATACTTGAAAAGTAGTGTATTATTCAATAATCGTCATTTAGGCTAGAAAAGGTTTTAAGAATGTCGTCTTCAACATGCATTTCAAATCAAATT
>CAKNWW010341629.1:0-13669 GCA_932074435.1 Andricus kollari | reverse complement strand
GGTACAAAACGTCTAATACTTTCATACAATTTTTCTCAAATTATTGCCCACAGCTCTGGTTCTTGAAAAAACCCAATTACTTATTACTTGCAGTGTTATACTTTGAAAGGAAGGAAGCTCATGAATTTTATGTTTGTTGAATATATACTGCACACATATTTTTCGTTAGCATACTTTAAAATCTGTTTTTCTAAAATGTCTTCAAAACCTTTACAATTTTCTACTACTTCATATATTCAAATCGTGTTGAAAACTGTGCGATTTTAGAGTTTTCAGTAGGTACTTTGTCAACTACAGTTACGAATACTTCAATCAAATTCCATACGTTGATTCGAAGCACGTCTTCTCAATCTCGTACATTGAGTCGAAAACATTTTACGAGTCGCAAAGTAAAAACCTCAGAGATTCTTAAGCAATATTCCATAAACTCTGAAGAGCGGATAATGCAAAAGTTTCCCGTACATGGCACATTCTCTGGTTTTCGAAAATCCCCCGAATTTAGAACATTACGATTCTCGCATGCTCGTACGATCCGTGCACTTCACCCGGAAATTCTTCCTTTATTTCCGGCGAATTTGGAATTCCTAGCACGCACCCCAGCCCTTCCTTTATAGGGGTGCTGTCGAGGATTCGAGGAGGGGAGGAATTTATTCGCCGAGCGAGTGCGCCACTTATGCACTGAAACGGTTAGAGGAGGCTTTTGGGAGCTTGCAAGCTCGCAGGATACTCGCAAATAGTGTAGACCAAATCCTACGGTCAATTAGGGACGCTGACTCTGCTAACCGTCTGTCTCAAAGTCTTCTTCCGAAAAACTTTATGGCTACAGTTAACTAAAATTTTATTGACCCATGTAATTACCCATGTTTAAAGACTCGTTAAAGTAATTTAAGTTGCTTCTCTTACCAGAACAAACTCTTCAGAAAAAATTACAACAGCATTTTGCCACGTAGGGACTCTTTTTGGACTATTTTCGTACATGGGTTTGGAATTGAATACATTTCGGGAAAAATAAAATTTATTTTTTTAAGTGCTTTCGTCCAAAAAATAATTTTCCATAGCAAAACTGTTTGCGAATATGCTTAAGAATGGATTGTTTTGTACGTGAAAAAAATGAATTAAAAAAATTCTATAAGTTTCGGATCCGGTACGGAGCCGACCACAACGAATTTCTAAAGATTCAAAAGTTGATTAAAGAAGGAAAAGAACCCTTTAAACTTGGGACCAAGCTAGGACGTTCCGATTTATGGATATAAGAGGTCACTATTGTGGATCGTGAACAATAATTTTTCCAAATTTATTTAAAAGTCCAATTTTACTAATTTGATTGTTTAAAACGTTCCGCGTCTATATAAGACGGGCATCAAAGCAAACGTTAGACATCGGTTTCAACTTTAAGTTTCTCAAACATGTTTGCATGTAATACTCAGACCTCTATATTTATTATTTAGGAGAAAAAATGATAATTACTGTAAAATTTTCAATATTTCATTTCACTCTCTTCATCCAACACATAAAAAATATCTTAGACATTGCCTTTCACGTGGAACCTCTCCTTTCTTGGAGATATTATTCTTTGTAGAATAAGAAATGTTCAATTAAACTTCGAGGGTAAGATTAAAAACACACGGGCGCTTATTCGTACTGGAAGATAGCTCGGACAGCACAATAAAATTAATGCTTGATACCTCTTAAACGCTTGATGAAACGTAGGAATTTCTTTATTTTTTTAATTCGCCAGGATGAGGTTGAAAGGAAATGCTTTGTTCCGTCATTCCAATTTTCACCGTCCTCTCAGAGTGAACTCCAGGCCTGAAGATGAAATGGCCGAGATAGGAGAATTTAATGCAATTTTTTTCTTTCTCTGGCGGCATTATCCCCACGGATCAACTTGTCTGTTTCTCGAATTATCGTAAAGCCTGCCTTTGCGCGAAAGTTAATACTAACTAAAGCTCTCGCTTTCTATCGTAATTTTTGAGAATTACTGTGATTTTTCTCTATAGATAACTGAAATATGTTTAAAATTTTTTAATTGGATTAGAAATTTGGACATCGAGAAAGTGAATTGCGAAAAATATGATTTTTCATGAAGCACTTGTGTCGTCGTAGGAGTTAAAATTCTTCCTATATATGATGGCACGTAAATCCTACTTTTATGCTTTTGTAGATTAATTAAGATAATTTAATTACTTTTACGGAGAGAAAAATATTACATTCTTAGTAAAAATTAATATCTGTTTATACTAGGGGCATGAAAAAAATTATTTTCGAACCTAAGTTGTATCTTTTTAGTAAGAATATAAAAAATTGGATGTGCTATAGGGGTCACCTATTAACGTTTTGTCTTTTTTAATTTACTTATTTTTTTGTATTTTGTAATTGGCACACCGTATGTGAAATTCGTATAGGAAAAAGTGAAACAAGTAAGATATAAAATATTATTTTCCTTAAAAATGAGCCTAAATTTTTTTTGTATTTTATGTACAATGATGGTAATATAAAAGAGAATAATGATATATGTATGTATATAAATACATATACATTGTGAAAATAAAAACCTAAAAAAAGACAAAACTAAAATGTGCTACTTAGGCTATAGTGTGCTTATTCAGGTTCGAAAATATTTCTTTTTGCCTTATAAAATGAATCACCCTGGTGTATACTGGCGATAAACTCCTCAAACAAAGTCGAAAACTTCTCGTTGAAGTCTACAAGAAATTAGAATATTTATATATCATATAAGACTTATGAGAATTTAGGAGTATTACAGTGATATCAGCAGAATTTAAGAGAAATCTAGAGGATTCAGGGAGATTAGCGAAATAGTAAGTGAGATCAGAGAATTGAAGGGAAAACAAGAGTATTAAATGGAATACAAGAGAATTAAATGTCAATTCTACAGAATTTAAATCTACAGAATTAAATGCAAGAAAGTTGGATGCAATATAAAAAAAGTTACTGGAGTTAAACAGAATTGAATGTAATTTAAGGGAAAAATCAATCATCGGCCAAATAAACATACAAATTATTTTAGATCAATACTCTGATTGACCCAAGAAACATCGAAAAAAGAATTTAAGATAATTAAATGAAATACAGAGGAATTGAACAGAAAGCAAGGGAATTGATTGTGATCCAACAGGTTTGCTCGGAATTCGAGAGAATTCAAGAGAATTCCTTGGAACTCAAGTCTTTTTCTCAGAATTTGGGAGAATTTATTCGAATTCAAGAACATTAAATGAAGGTCAACATAAATTAATTAAATCTAGCAGAATTTAATGAGATTCGATGTAATTAAATGAAATGTAATAGTAGACAACGAAATCAAACCCAATTTAAGCGCATTTAACTGAAATCAATCAAATTTAACTGTCTGTCATTCTGATTGGTTGAATAATGCCTCGAAATTCGAACCAGCCGATTAGAATGCTAGAAGCTATTTTCGAAATAATAAAATTTCGGTTACATGCAGTTTAGACAGTTTCGATGACATAGGGATTATGACAGATTTCGTTTCGTTTAAATGAATTTTAGATTGTATACTTATTCGGAATAATAAAAATTATGTCACATAAAAAGTCGGAAACATAAGAATTATGTTGATTATTAAATCGGTTTTATATGAACTGTAATAAATAATAATTTATCGAAATAAACATTATATCAATGTTAATTCGGAAATATAAAAATGATTACAAATGGAGTATACGAGTATTCCTGCACCTACTAAACAAGCTTGCGTGAAAATGAAATTATTATTCACACTTATTACTGAATTATTTAACTTATAACGTGCTACTACTTTGCTAGAATATGCATATTAAATTAAAATTATTCAAGTTTCTTCTTTCAGCCATATTTTTTCATGAATTTATCGTGTGTATTTAAGTTTTACATATAAATTTTGTGCTTTGCGCAATGTAATAATAATTCGACGAGCTTGTGAATAGCAAATAAAGGCAGTAGTAGAGCCCGAGTGAGAAAAAGCTCTGCTCTCTTTACATACTAAGTACACAGTTCTCGTTCTACCGTGAGCGTCAATTTTTTTTTTAGTTTCCTGCGAAAGAGACAAAGAAAGTCGAGAAAAACCTGGAGTGAGGAACATAAAGTGCGTTGCGTTAGCCTTATCTGCAAAAGAGAAAATTAAACTTTCACACAGTGTCTACTGTTGGAATGTTTCAACAAAGGCTAAGTTGGTGCTCTTTATAAAATATGACTTACTTAGTACAAATATATAACTGCCACTATTTTCTTTTCAATATTATGAAAAAAATGTATTTTTTTAAATTATGATTTTGGGTAAGCTGTGCAAAATTAGTTGATCCTCATATATTTAGCTTTATGTTTATTATAAGTATATGAGATAAAAAAATCTTATTTTCTGCAATAGAATATAAAATGTAGCTTTGTTTATCAGTGTATGGAAGAATTTCGGCTCATTTTTTCTCATTAAAATGATTTGAATTCGTGTTCATGCCACATTGTATCACAAAGAGAAAGTAACTTTGAAATTTCAGTTTTAGTGAATGAATAAAACTTTAATGAAATATTTCAACAAATTCGTTAGAACATCACGGTCAATGATGAATCAATTTTAACTCGTACAAGCATGCTCGCGCTCCACACGCAACATGCATATTCCACTTCGTTTCTGTATATTATTCTTGATATTAAAATTAAGTAAGAACTGCATTATTCACTGCCCTTACTTTAGCTACAAATATAGGTTTATAAATGGAGAAATTTATTTGAGCAAAACTAATCGCTCTATCAAAAACCCAAGAACATAGTTGGTTTTTCGTCTCAGCAATATCTCTAGGCTTTTTTAAGTATGCAAGAAAAATGATTTTTTAAACAATTTAATTACTAGAAACTATTTGGATCTCATTATAAACAAATCTATCATTATGTAAACAACTACAATGTTAATAATAATTTTTTTAGTTTTTAATTGACAAACGTCCAAGAAAGTATACTAACACTATACTGCAAAAAATATAGTATCATTGCCAATTCCAACCAACCACTCATGGTCAACAAATAATCAATTAATCAATTTTTTCATCCTCTACATACTCACGATATACCAAAAAAAATGTATGCATATATGAAGATTTGAAATTTTTGACTTTTATTCAAAAGAAGCAAATAGACCTATAAAAAACTAAGGGCATCGTTGGATTCGTCTCAGCTATATCTTTAGGAGTTTTTTCAATGACGCAAAACAATAATTTTTCCAAGAAATTATAATTTTGGTAAACAATAATACAAAAACAATAAAAAAATGATAACTAATACACGTTCTTCAAACTTCATGGAATACAAGCAATATTTAGACAGTGTTAAAAATCTAATTTAAATATTGTTTTCATCACCTGAATTCTCACTACATACCAAAAAATCATGTGCATGCAGATTTGATCACTTATTTTTGATTGTTGTTGCATTATTGGTTAAAAATTATAAATATTATAAACATTATAATTGTTAAAAAAATTTCCTGATTAAAAAGCTCCTACAGATATGGCTGAGATGAATCTAACGAGACCCTGAGTTTTTTATAGGACTATTAGTTTCTTTTAAATCCAAGTCCCAAAATTCAAACACCAAATTCAACCCGAATTAATCCGAACCAACCTTTCAACCCTTTACAGTTCATGCCCCCTAATTCGAATGAATCTAAAACCACCTTTCAGTCCATTCCACTCCGTCCATTCAATGCGTATAAAACCAAAACCAATTAAAATCCAACTTTCAATCCTTTTCAATCCGTGCATCTAAAAAAAATTTAACCTGAATCAATCCGGACCCCCTTTTCAATCCTTCTAAATCCGTGCATGAAAGCCCATTCGGACCTTGGAATCATTTTTTAAATCTTCTATTGAAAATTGTATAGAGTTATTAAAGCTTACTCTTTTTTCCGCAAAAATGTCAAAAATCAGTACTCTTCTGATAAATATTTTTGTTTCAAGTACAGGCCTTTAGTCAGCAGACTTATTTATAGTGTTCCGTTTTCGATGTTCTCCAATATCAACGAAACGAAAGAGTACGAAGCAGGATTGTGATTTGCAAAAAATGACCTGCCTAGTAATCCTGAATACGGCGCAGCTCCAATATCAACCTAGATTGTGGAACTGGCATAAACGACCTTTGCAGCACAGGCACAACTTCAGTTTCTGTTGCACTTGATTTACCATCCAGTCTTCACATCTTGCTTCAAAGAACAAAGTATCGCACAGCATTACAATTTAAATGCGAATCCTGTTTTTCCCATTACATCTACTGTAAAATAAATTTTAACAATAAGTATCCTACAATCAATTTTTCAACAAATTATCAATTCTGGACAACCTCGTAAAGATAAGGGCAATGATATCCTATTATCTTAAATTAAATCGCAATAGTATTTTTGAACTGATATATATATATTTAATATTTCATTAATGTTAAACTCATTACATATATTATAGTACATGTCATATGTGAAATGGTTTGCATTATTGAAGTGTAAAAAAAGAGATTAATTTTTTCTGTAACCGTTAAATTTACAAGACGTTCAATGTAAATATATGGACAACATTATCTTTTAGTAGATTTTAAAAGAGGTTCTAGCATCTTGATAAATCAACTGATTTCCTCTACATTTCACCTTACTTCCAGTAAAATCTAAAAATTATAGAAAAATCAGAGTTTAGATTTTATTGACAGTTAGGGGAAATGTACATAAATTAGGTTTGATTTAACTGAACTTCTTGTCCAGAAAATCATGTTTTGGAAGTTAGAAATGAACTTTTGAAATTTTTCTAAAAAAACGCTATGCTGAATTGACATTTTCTGTTTGTTGCAGAGAAATCACCCGCGTGAAAAAAGTTTGCATGGCTCACGCATGGCAATAAACTTGGAAATATCTGGCTGAAGCATGGGTCACGGCTGAATGATAGCATGGCTCAAGCCTTGCTCGTGTCCGTCTCCCATGCTTAGGACACGCTAAACAGAAATTAATATTTTTAAGAATATGCAAGGGATAGAGAACATTAGCCCGCGTTGAAAATTAAAATCTTGAGTTTGCCAATAGCCGACATATCCCGAAATGGTAAGTCCACAACCCGGGTGCACCGGAACGTGCACCAGGTCGTTCAAGACATCATCTACTAGAACTTTTAAAACATTTCAATTGTACTAACAGCAAAAATAACTACCAGCGGTGAGTCGACGATCCGGGTGCACCACATCGTGCACCAGGTCGCTCATCACGTATTCTACGAGAATTTTTTAAAAATTTAAATTATTTTAACATCCAAAATAACTATTAATGGTGAGGCG
Source organism: Andricus kollari (assembly GCA_932074435.1). Lineage (NCBI taxonomy): Eukaryota > Metazoa > Arthropoda > Insecta > Hymenoptera > Cynipidae > Andricus > Andricus kollari. Next base: position 6,349 of record CAKNWW010341629.1, on the reverse strand, counting down.
ACGATCCGGGTTCACCAGATCGCGCCCCAGGTCGTTCAGCACGTATTCTACAAGAATTTAAAAAAAATTCAAAAATTTTTTTAACATCCAAAATAATTACCAGCGGTGAGTCGACGTTCCGGGTAAACCACTTCGTGCACCAAGTCGGTTAGCACGTATTCTACGAGAATTTTTTAAAAATTTTAATCGTGCAGATATTCGAGATAACTACCAGCGGACAGTCGACGTGCCGGGTGCACTACATCGTGCAGTAGGTCGTTCAGCACGTATTCTACGAGAATTTGTAAAAATTTAAATCGTGCGAACATCCAAAATAAGTACCAGCGGTGAGTCGAAGATCCGGGTGCACCGCATCGTGCACCAGGTAGTTCAGCACGTATTCTACGAGAACTTTTAAAAAATTTTAACTGTATCAATAGCCAAAATGACAACAAATTGTGACTCGAAGATCCAGGTCCACCGGATCGCGCACCATGTAGTTTGGCACGTGTTCTAAGAAAACTTTAAAAAAATTTAAATTGCATCCATAGCCAATACAACTGCAAATAGTGAGTCAATTACGCAGGTGCACCACATCGTGAACCAGGTCATTTAGCACTTATTCTACGAGAACATTTTCAAAATTTAATCTGTGCCAAAAGCCAAAATAACTACCAATGGTGAGTCCACGATCCGGGACACCCAGAGCATCGACTCACAATTGGTAGTTATTTTGGCTGTTGGCACAATTTAAATTTCAAAAAAATGCTCGTAGAATACGTGCTAACGACCTAGTGTACCGGGAACCTCGACTCACCGTTGGTAGTTATTTTGGATGTTGGCCCAATTTAAAATTTAAAAAATTCTTGTAGAATACGTCCTGAACGACCTGGTGCACCGGGAACGTCGACTCACCGTTGGTAGTTATTTTGCATGTTAGCACAAAAATTCTCGTAGAATACGTGCTGAACGACCTGGTGCGCGATCTGGTGCAACCGGATCGTCGCCTCACAATTGGTAGTTATTTTGGATTTTGGCAAGATTTGAATTTTTAAAAAATTCTCGCAGAATACGTGCTGAACGACATGGTGCACGATGTGGTGCACCCAGAACATCGACTCACCACTGGTAGTTATTTTAGATGTTGAAACGATTTATATATTTTTTTAAATTCTCGTAGAATACGTGCTGAACGACCTAGTGCACGATGTGGTGCACCCGTAACGTCGAATCACCGCTGGTAGTTATTTCGGATATTGGCACGATTAAAAATTTTTTAATTCTTGTAGAATACGTGCTAAATTACCTGCAGCGCGATCTGGTGCACCTGCGTCAACGATTTATCATTTTGAAATGTTTCGGCTATTTTTTAAATTTAAAGTTCAAAAAAAGCTCTCGCAGATGACGTCTTAAGCTACCTTGTGCACGACCCGGTGCACCCGGATCATCCACTCACCATTCTTAGTTATTTTGGCTGTTAGCACAATTAAAATGTCTTAAAAGTTCTCATAGATGATGTCTTGAACGACCTGGTGCGCGATCTGGTGCACCCGGATCGTCGCCTCACCATTGATAGTTATTTTGGATGTTGGAACAATTTAAATGTTTTAAATATTCTCGTGGAACACGTGCTGAGCGACCTGGGGCACGATATGGTGCACCCGGATCGTCGCCTCACCATTGGTAGTTATTTTGGATGTTGGCACTATTTAAATTTTTAAAAAATTCTCGTAGAAAACGTGCTGAACGACTTGGTGCGCGATCTGGTGCACCCGTATCGTCGCCTCACCATTGATAGTTATTTTGGATGTTAAAACAATTAAATTTTTTTTTAAATTTCCGTAGAACACGTGCTGAACGACCTGGGGCGCGATATGGTGCACTCGGATCGTCGCCTCACAATTGATAGTTATTTTGGATGTTAAAACAATGTAAATTTTAAAAAAATTCTCTTAGAACACGTGCTGAACGACCTGGTGCGCGATCTAGTGCACCCGGATCGTCGCCTCACCATTGATAGTTATTTTGGATGTTAAAACAATGTAAATTATAAAAAAATTCTCTTAGAACACGTGCTGAACGACCTGGTGCACGATCTAGTGCACCCGGATCGTCGCCTCACCATTGGTAGTTATTTTGGATGTTGGCACAATTTAAATTTTCAAAAAATTCTCGTAGAACACGTGCTGAACGACCTGGGGCGCGACCTGGTGCACCCGGATCGTCGCCTCACCATTGGTAGTTATTTTTGCTGTTAGCACAATTAAAATATTTTAAAAGTTCTAGTAGATGATGTCTTGGACGACCTGGTGCATGTTCGTTTTCTTTCTCACCCCCACCACTTATTTGAGACGAAAAATGTCACGTCCACGCATCGATTATAATGATAATATTGTAATCCTCTTATCATTTTATACTGCTCTCATTATTCCAATGATAAATGCTGCCAAACTCATACTGCAATTGGTATACTGACATATACATATAATGAATAAACGCGTTTCAAACTGTCAATAAGATCTTCGTGTTTTCTGGGGATCTAAAACATTATTTATCTGATAAAATTGTATAAGTATAGCCCTTCTCTAAAAAACTCAAGAATCAAAGCACAAAAAACCTAGGATTTCTTAATTTTACAATCTGGAAAATGTAGGACCTGTGGGTTCTTTACGTTCTTTTTCAAACGGTGCTTCTTTCACCGAGCACCACCCATTGAAACCATTTTTTTTATTTATGAAAAGACATTTTGGGTTCTTAGTGTTTAATAGGAAGCTATTATAATTTCGTGTCAGTTGTCGTCTGTCTCTCCGGTTCCGTACAAAAAAGCATTCAAGCGATGACCTTGGGATTTGGCTTGAGGTAACAGTCCATCAGTACCATGTGTTTCATTCTGTAACTATGTCGGAAAATATGATTATTCAAACAATTGTAACATTTTGTAGCTTTTAATATAAACGGTCATGAGTGAATTTGACCAAATTGAGAAAATCGATGGTGACATTGTGGCTAAAACAGAAAATGACAACAGCAAATGACAGCGGTATTTCGATCCACTATATTCCTTGTCTTTTTGCAAAATAAACCAGCGGTCGACACGCCATTGACCAGGTCAGTGTACTCTGACCAGGTCAGTGTACTCTGACCAAGCTGGCAAATGACCTAATTTCTGGTCAGCTACCTGGAGGGTCTGGCAAGACCATCCCTTGCAACAGGGGTCCTTTGTTGGAAAATGTATAAAAATTAGAAATGAAAAAATTCCTAATTTTGCAATCAGCGATTTGAAAGTAATATATTTAGAATCTATACACTGTTCCAATTCGAATAACATGCAGCTTTTTATAAAGGTTGAAAATTGGAGAAGTATTGAGTATTAAATTGAATATTGAGCTAAAGTTTCTTAAATTCAACTCTTTTAAATTTTCAACTTTTCAAGGCAAGTCATTTGTCATTGGAATCGGAAAAATGCATAGATGCTAATTATACAATCTTTAAATCGCTGAGTACAAAATTAAAAGATTTAAATTTCCTTATTCAGACATGCTTATGGACAAAAGATACCTGCCGGAGTAAGCTCACCCAAACCGAGGTCCACGAAACGACCGCAAAGTAGTAGAAAATATGAAGCCGGGTCGGGCCTGACCATACCTGAAAAGTCAACTACAGGTTTGCTGACGACTGGTCTAAATTACGCCGTCATCCATATATGAATACAACACACCAGACCTGCTTCTTGTATGCCCGTCTACCTTCTTAGTCTTCAATCTGCAGACTTCACTATAATATTCTGCCCGTCAACTGTCAGTTTCTTCAAGTCAAGTCTAAGTTCCATCGCGTCGACACTTGTTCATGTTGAAACTTTTGAATTATTCTTATGAAACACTGCAAAGTCAAGTAGACTCCGCACTCGCGGTAATTAATCTTATACGTCGTTAAATCCATGAAGTAAAGCGTATCTTGTTTATAAATCCTGAGAGATTCTCAGTTTTGGAATTTTGGAATTTTTTATATCAGAGCTACCTCTGTGCGTTATCAAGAATAGTTATTGTACCTAGCTTCAAGAAACTCATTTTAATTGTGAATTGTTTACGTTTACTCTCTATGTCCCTACAGTTATCATCAATCCTGCTTCGGTTTATTTAGAATTATTTATTATTTTTAATTATTTTAAGTCGCCGAGTAAAACGTGGATCTGTCTTTGATTTAAATAGGTAAGTGGCAAATTAAGTTTATTAATTAATCTAGACGTCACATATATGTAGAAAAATACTGGGAACACTGGGGAAAATCTGATTCCTGCAACAATTGAAAATGGGGATAAAGAAAGTTCAAGGCGGAATTTTGTTTAATCAAATGGTGCAGTAGTTTGGTTTTTTGTGCAGAAAATTATATTAACAATTTATGGCTTTCATATTTTTCAGGGTAAAAATTACAAAAGTTCTCGTTTCTGAATTTTATCGTCCATAATACTCCGACCTCTCTAAATTATGTACCCCACCGACAGGGCCTGCCATATCCAGGAATCAGGTGGCTAGACTGGGACCAAACAGTTGACATCTGCTAAAGATAAAAATTGTACAACCAATAAAACTTGTAATTTTGTAATAAATGATTTGCTAATTCAAAATTCCGTACCTATCAGTCTCAAGAACTACAGGCATATAAAATTTTCCGTAAAAAGATTAAAACTGTGATTTTATACAAGTATCTAGTGAACTGTTGGCGATAGGAAAAAATAGGTAACATTTTTAGATATGCCATCCAAAGAATATCATTATTGCAGTTAAACAAAATTATTGAAAAATTCAAAATAAATACTATGTAGATAAATAATATAAACATTCTGTAAAATTTGAAGTGGATTAGTGGTCACCTTTGGAGATCTTGGGAGCCTTTTGTTGTCGGTGTCCTTGAGTTCGAATTGAAGACGAAAAATGAAGAAATTCTCAGATATGTGAAAGAACCCAATTTAAGGGTAAGAAAATATTTGTTTGAGAGGAAAAATATTTTTCTATGGATTCAAACATCCGTTTACGAGGTAATGATCCGGGCCAGAGAAATAATGAGTTAGACTCTTTACTCTTAAGGAGGATGGGTAAGTAAGGCACAGTTCTGGAGCTGTTCCCCAAGTGGCACTTCCGGCACTACCGCAGCTTCCGCTTGCGCTGGTTCGCATCAAGCGAGAAAACTCTGCTCCCGGCATAAGTGCGATTCAACAGGGAGCTATAGAGCGCAGGTTTAGTATTTACAATGAACCGGAATGTAAATCGCACAAAGGTCGGTCTGAATTGCATAAGCAAATTAGTTTTGCCCTTCCAATAAACTCATCCAATCTGTAGATTTATATAGGACCTAAATTAACTTATACTACTGGAAATAATTCATGGCTGACTTCAAATTGATTATACTACTTGATATAAGTTATAGCTGATCTAAAATGGAGTATACTAATTGAATTTCCTTATGGCTGTTTGAAAATGTTTTATCCATTCGCCGAATAAGTAGTATGTATTTGAGACGCGAAAAGGAAGCTAGTTCAACCAATGAACATTTGAGTCTAAAAAAATCGACTAATAGAAATATTCCTTCAAGATGACCTTGCAAGGTCCTACTTCTTTTAGTCAATAAATAGACTATACTTGCTATTTGTTATAGATATGATTTAAGGCTAGCCTAATATAAATTATAACTATACAATCTTTTAGCATACTTGAAATCGCTTATACTACTTCAAATTTGGACGTTTCCGTTTGATTTAAGAATGATAATAAAATTCTAAAGTGAATTTTCGAGTTCAATTTATGAAAAAGTTTTCAGTTTTAAATTTCTTGCATTTGATAAAGAGACAGTACCTGACGATAATTTATTATCATTAAATAAACAAATAGAAGTGGTAATAAAAATTGATTTGTTAAAAGTGAATTTTATACAGTTTTCTCTATTTTGACGTCTTTATATTATACTGTAGTAATTTGCATCAAAAGAATATTATAATAAAGAACTTTGTCATTATTATAAATTTTGTAAACAAGTCTAAGAAAAAAGAATATAATTTCTGCTATCTCGTCATAATTTTAAAACTAGACGTAATTAGCCAATCAATTTCATGATAAGCATAACTTATTTTTATAAACAAATGCATAATTCGTTTGTTTTTAAAGTGTGGTCCAAAAATGCATTGCGAAATTTGTTTTCACCTTAGAGGGCAAAGCCCCCTCAGAAAAGCTTCCATTTCCGGAGAAAAAAAATCCGGAATTTTTTTTTTCGAAATTCCAATATTAACACGTTTAGTTATATGACCCAAAAATAAAAAAATTACATTTTCAGGTATTATTGTTACTTTTTAGCCATTTCCGTCGTCTTTTTCATACAA
>CAKNWW010341621.1:1452-17240 GCA_932074435.1 Andricus kollari | reverse complement strand
GGGGGGGGGGGTATGTCAAAATATCATTTTTCATGTTAAAAACAATGGAAGAAAGGATCACGTAGGGGTGAGGGGGGTTAAAGTCCCCGAAAAGCGTATCATGTATTTTGTGAACAGCACCTCATTGACTTTATTCAACAAAAATTCAAATTAGAAATTTTTACCTTCTGTCGCAGAACTCGTTTTTGAAATTGAATTATAGCTGTAGAAGGAAAAAATGTCTAATTTTAATTTTTTACTTGTAATCAGCAATTTTCAATGTATAAACCTGAATAAAATTCGAACTAATTTGAACTCCTGATAGTTTGAATACAATGTTAAGTCAGAAATTTTCCCTTCTATAACCATAATTTAGTATCAAAAAGCACTTCCGAGAAAATATATAATTCTACCTTTTCTTAGGTCAAATATAAAGAAAGAATTCACTGTTTGGAGCTTGAACCAAAAGCCAGCTAGAGAAAAATGGAATATAATTTTCTTTCATTTTTTCTAGTCTTATATAATTTTGTTTTTAAAGTAAATTTACCAATAATCGTGAAACTTGACTTTTATTTCAAAATATGGTGAAGGAATGCGTTCACAATAATATTGAATGACAATAAAAGGACAAATGAAAAACACCTGGTTTTTAGCATTTTAAAGTGTCAATAACATTAATGCAAATAATAGAAAACCAGATAAAAAGGAGAAAAAAAATAATGTTTAGATTATAGAGAGTATAAGGCCTTGATTTACTTTAACAGTTATTACTTCAAATGTAACAATTTTAAAGGTAAATCGTGAAATATTCAAAATCTTTGAACTTATTTATTCTTTTTTTTCATAAGTTTAAATGAATTTTTAAAGGCATTATAAAAACGTGAATAATGGAATAAGTTTATGAAGCGCAGTTTATTGATTATTTGCATTCCGCAATTACATATTATGAAAAAACTGTAGCATTCAACAGTGCTTAAATCGTCGTAATATCTTAAATATCTTAAGAGCTAGAAACAAAGCATAGAACATTAATTAAGAGCAATTTTGTGATGTAAAATGATACAATTGAGCTTACATCTATATGAAGATTTTATGTTTAAATTAGTCTGAAATTTATTTTCGTAAATGCTGATATTCAAGTACTGATTATTTCAGTATTTTAAAGTACAAAGTGTCTGGCAGTCGAACATATTTACTTGCAACGAGTAAACTTATCATAAAAGCTTATACAATTTGAGCTGTGTAAAGATAAATTAACTTGATATTTTGAGCACTCTAAAAGTTATAAGCAAAGGATAAAAAATTACTTCAACCAAATGTTGTGATTTAAAATTGCACTTTCATCTATATAAGGCTTTTATGTTGAAATAAGTTTGAACTTTCATCTTCGTAAATACTTAATTATTGACGATCATTTCACTCTCTCGAAGTAAAACATCGATTAAGTCAAACTTTGTGATATAAAATACTTAAATCGTATAGCTTACCAATTTTGTGATTTAGAATCAGACAATCGAGCTTACATCTATACAAAGGTTTTATGTTTGAATTAGACTTAAATTTATCTTTGTGAATGCCAATATGTACTCGTAACGAGTTAACCCATAAATTTCACATAAGATTTCATAAATGATCGTAATATCTTAAACATTGCAAAGCATACAACATTGATTTAATCAAATTTGGACACTTAAAATCATACACTGGATGTTACATCTATATAAAGCTTTTATGTTTAAATTAGTTTGAACTTTCATCATTTTAAATGTTAATATTTGAATACTGATCATTTCAGTCTTTTGAAGTATGAAATATCTGACAGTCGAACTTATGTACTTGTAACGAGTTACCTTACCATAAAAGCTTATACAACTTTTGCTGTGTTAAGATACAATATCGTAATATTTTGAACATTTTGAAAGTTATAAACAAAACATGTAACATTACTTTAATCAAATTTTGTGATTCAAAGTCGCAGTTTCATCTGAATAAGGCTTTTGTTTCTAAATAAGTTTGAACTTTCATCTTCTTTGATGCTTAACTATTGATGATCATTCCAATATTTCGGAGTAAAACATTGATTAGATCCAATTTTGTGATATAAAATACTTAAATCGTACAGCTTAACAAATTTTGTGATTCAAAATCATACAATCGAGCTTAAATCTATGTAAAGCTTTTATGTTTAAATTAGTCTTAAATTTATCTTCGTGAATGCTAATATTTAACTACAGATTATTTTAGTCTTTTAAAATAGGAAGTAGCTGACCATTAAACTCATGTACTCGTAGCGAGTTACCCCATAAATTTCATAAAAGGTTTTATAATTTGACCTACGTAAATACACATTACGTTAAACCGTACACACATAACATAAGATTGCACGAATGATCGCAATATCTTAAACATTTTAAAAACTATAAGCAAAGCATATAACATTGATTTAATCAAATTTGGACACTTAAAATCTTACACTCGATATTACATCTACATAAAGCTTTTATGTTTAAATTAGTTTGAACTTTCATCTTTCTAAATGCTAATATTTAACTACTGACTATTTCAGTCTTTTGAAGTATGAAATATCTGATAGTCGAACTTATGTACGTGTAACGAGTTACTTTACCATAAAAACTTATATAATTTTTGCTGTGTAAAGATAAATTATCGTAATATTTTGAACATTTTGCAAGTTATAAACAAAACATGTAACATTACTTTAATCAAATTTTGTGACTTAAAATCGCACTTTCATCTAAAATAGGCTTCTGTGTCTAAATAAGTTTGAACGTTCATCTTCTGTAATGCTAAACTATTGACGATCATTCCAATATTTCGAAGTAAAACATTGATTAGATCCAATTTTGTGATATAAAATACTTAAATGGTATAGCTGACAATCATTTAAACTTGTTCCGTCGCGAATTACCGCTTCAATCTTATAGCTAAACCTAGATCAAAGTTCTTATATAAACTACGGCAAGTGTCTTAATGCAACGTACTTTTTTCCATGCTCCTTTATTATATGCACGGGCATTGGACTGAGTAATTCAGCATAACTGATGAGAAATTTAGTGGATGAATATTGCACTTCGTAAGCATCGAAGTGCGCATCAAATTGCACTATCTTTAGATTTTCGAACAGGAAAAACAAATTCGATTTTTTGTCTAAAATTACGCATTTAATACGACTAAATTCCACAAATCCGTCCGTTTGTCCTGTCAAAATAGCCAAATTTTCCTGGTATTTAAATCCGCAAATTTTAGCCCATTTAACCTGGAAAATTGCTTCTTCTAGAGGAATTGGAACATTGCAATTATGTGGCAGTGACAACTTGTGTAATGTTGTTGACTTTTTAAACCCTAGCTGCATCTTTTCAGAAAGTCCCACATTGGATAGTAATTGATTCGCAAGTTTTAGTTGATGCTTTAACGCTAATGTGTATATTACATTCTTCTTACAGAATGAGATTGAAGCTGTAGTTTTAGATTCCTGATGCTTTGATTCGAATCGCATACACCATAATTTAACGAGGGGCCCGCAGGCTCTCATTACGGTACCGTAGTGTGTCAAGAAATGTGCTTTCGGTTTTAGCGCTTTTTTAAATAATTTTACAAAAGAACGATTATGCTCTTCAACAAGCGTTTCTAAAAGAAAGCTACAGTCTTTTTGAAGGGATGGAGAAGTTACAAGGCAAATGATTTGACGAAGGTTTAGATAAAAATCCCAAACAGGGTCATTACGGAGAACTCGATCGCCCATCATTAATCCAAAAGAAAGGACAAAAGTCCACATTTCCTTTGCTGACATTTTAATTTTACGGTTTTTAGGACTGAAAGTTTCGGAAATTTGAGGAGGAATATTCTTTTTGTCAATCGAGCCGTAGTCATAGTATTGCATTCTGTAATTTAATTCTTCCAAGGTAAATTGCTTTGTAATAAATATATAATGAATTAACGTCTCCGCCATGTCTTCATCACACACTCCCTCAAAGAGATCATGCATAATATCCACAACTAGATTTTGAGTCATATGAAACCCTTCTATTTGGTGAAATGCATTTTCTTCTTTAATGCCCGTTTTCGTTACATCCTTAAGTAGTAAATCTGCTTGATAGGAAGCTATTGTTCTTAAACTAGTTGGATCTTCCCTATAAGAAAATTGCCTTTCATGTTTTGGAAGTTTACAGAGTCTGCAAAGAAAGTGTGCATTGAAGCATTCTACCAAACCGAAAATGGAATTCAAACCGAGGTTATCGCCCGTTATTAGTGCTAACTTGAAATAGACACGTTTTTCGCCTTCGGGGAGGTTTAACACGATACCCTTATTTTGCAGAAATTGCAGCTCTTCGATTAATTTTGAAAATGCGAATGCATTACCACAACTTTTTCTATCGTCAGAATAAAACAGTTCGGCAAGATAAATATTCTTTAAGGCACCTTGAAATTCTGATGGAAAAATTGGAATGCTAATGTAAGAAGCCCCTATTTTATACATGCCAGCGTGACTACCTAAAGCGTTGCCCGTCTCATAGTCGTCAAAAAATAAGAAAAGGGGTATTACTAAATCTGTATCGTAATCCTTGATCAACTCTTTCCACAAAGATCCCTGTATGAAATTTGATAACACCTCAGTTTCATTTTCGAGACATTTTTTGTATGCCATAACAGCATTAAAAACGCCTTTCATTTCAAAAACTTGCTTTAAAACATTTCTTAGCTGAATGCACTCTGCTCTTGCTTCTACATGTGCCTCTTTGACATTGCCCGCACGTGATATGGCTGGTTCATGCTTGTCACCTATTTCATGTCTGACAGGAGGAAGTAAAACTCCAATATCCTTCAACTTTTTAAATCGTAAATGTTCCGTTTCGAGTCCTTGAAATGCGTTTTGTGTTACGTTTAGAGCATTTGCAATATTAATATAATTTTCCTTGGACTCGCCTAAAGTTCTTAAACGATCAAGTATATAGTAATGTATTGAAGAGATTTTATGAACAATTTCTGTGTGCAAATCTACGAATACTTGTACTTTGTTTCTTGCCAAAGTTGAATCTGCATATAAGTTACTGACAACTTGTAGCGCTTTTAATTGTAGTGAGTTTTTCAAATTGTTCGTATCGAAAAGTGTAACTGGGCTACATTTAACAGTTGATTTATCTCGTTTTTTATCTAAATTTCGAACACTTACTAATTTTTTGTCAGCTTCACTCTTACTAGAAATAAGTTTGCCAATGTTAGGGTTTATAGACCGAGATTTACGAAGACTTTTTTCCAATTTTAGAACGGATGTTATTCGACACTTTTGTTCCACTTCTGCTAATTTACCACTGCTAGTATCAATTTCGCGCACATCATTGTGTGTTTCTATCCAATGTCGTTTATACGATTTGAAGTTCGAAAATTGTCGAAAACATTTTAGCTCACCACAGAATATATAAGTTCTTTTTTCACACCCATGCTCATAATATATATGGAGACTTAAAAGCTCCAGACTAGCGATTATAGCTTTGCACAAATAACACGTCGGCATTGTGATGTCCAACTAGACTTTATATACTAATGACCGTATTTCTATTATTATCTAAGTCTCTCAATAGTACGAAAAGTACACAAAAAATTAAGCAGAAATCACAGCCTCCGTTATAAATACTATCTTGCCATATTTTAACCAATATTTGACGCTCCTAAAAAACGACATACTTCTCTAGAATCAGCGATAAATTTCTTAACTATTATTTATCATACCACGGTTACGTAAGTCCCCAAGAAGAGTTACAACGCTCTCCGCCATGTTCTCGTCGTGCTCTTCTCCTATACCATATATTCTCAGTTGAACAATTAACCAAATGTTCTCAACTTCTTTCGGATAATTCAGCTGTAGAGCATAATAACTTTTAAAAAGAATGTCGAAGGCTTTCATTGGTGAGTCAATGGAGTACCGAGTATCGTTGATGCACATATATGAGGTATCGATGTCAAGAAGAGTTTCACCTACGAGAACAAGAAGTGGTTGTTCTGTTAGGCCATGCATTCGAAGCTTTTCTCGTCGACTATCCAGCCTCTCTTGAAGTTTTGATATATTCTGTAGGTATAAGAAAGAGAAATAAAAATATTACTTAGAACAACTTACTTGTTAAGTGTTATATACATTCTGAGATATTGAATAACTTCAAAAATTTAAAGAAAAATATTCTAAATGTAAGTCTTACAGTAATGTGCATAACAAATGCATCTTGAGTTTCGGGTCTACTCAGTTTCCACACTGGCTTACTAGCAGCTCCTTTCACACTTACACAGGGAAGCAATAGAGGTAGTAATCGTAAAACGATAGCAACTGAAGCTGTAAAAATTGTTTTTTGTGAAAACCGTTAACATTACGAAACATAACTTCTTGGATCAAATGTAATGTAAGGTATTTATTTACCGTGCATATCGCTGTCAATCAAATCATATTGAGCTACTAAATCATTTATTTCGGGAATGTTTCGTGTCACAGCACAAGCAATTACTTCCTTCTCAAATGAATCCCATTCTGTCATCAAAGAATTTGCTTTTTGTGGGTAAATATCCGCAAAGTCGGCATCGATCTAAAAAAAATTACAATATTTAATAGGTAAAAGTTTGGAGTTTGAAATTAAATTAAATCTGAAATTATAATTTCTATTCAAAAAGTGTAATAAATGTTTGAATAAAAATAACTTTTTACATCGAAAGAAAACAAAACTCACAAGCTCGAATCCCAGTGGTTGTTGTAAAACTTTGTAAGTTGACATGTAGAGTTTACTTGTGATAGAGACGTCGGATGTTAATTTTCGAATCCTGAATTTCGAAGTCAATACCCACTGACTTAAAACCTCATTCCATGGACCTAAGTGACTTTTCAGCCACAATTCAGCTGTGTGCAGTTCAGCGGTATCTTCGCAAATAATTATGAAGATACATAGGCAATGAATTTAAATGAAATATGAACTTCAGAACTAATTTTGCTAATCGAAAATAATTACCTGAGCCTTCTATCTGTTCATAGGTAGCCAGAATCATATCACGTGGTTCGGGCAAATCCGATGTTCTTGATCCACTTTGAATAGTGTTTAAATTTCCCACAGCAACTCCAGCTTTTTTCAGTTTATCTCGCAACAAGTAATACTTTCCTTGAAGTTTTCCTTTGGCAAAAATGGGTTTTCTCGTTACGGAATGAATGGCGAAGGGAATGTAGTATGTAGATGGACTTTCAGTTGGAAATACTTTTATAATGCTCGCAGCAAGATATGTTAGCCTTTTTGAGTGTATGCTGAAATAAATTATTTGTAATTTTGTATTATATATTGCATTGAAAATCAAAATTATAGAAAAATCTGCTTTTCAAGAAATCAGTGGAAATTTAGACTTGCCAATTATTAGAATTCTTACCAGTACTCATATTCCGCCTTCAGTTCATGTCGAATAATTATTTCAGATATATTGAGCCTGTGCTCATTAGTCAAAATTGTATTCTTATCGTAATATTTTAACGCAGCGATTCCTTCTATTGGTATTTTTAATAACCCATAAATATCTATTTCCCTTTCATGCACGGAATCTATTTAACAATATTTAAAACTAAGTTAAATTACATTGCATACATTTTATGCGTGAACATTTCAAATAATGAGGTACCTGAATGATTCCTGCCATTTTCGTTTGTAGACTCAGTACGCAATTCGATGTGCTCAGTCCTGTTCTCCTCGGCAATAATTACTGCGTTATTATTTTCTAGAAGCTACAAAAGTAACCAATGACAGAAATGTAAATTTTAGGTTCATTCAAAATTTATTTGCATACAAAGAATACAATTCTCTGTTAAACGTAAAATTAAAGTGTCTATCAGACGGATGATTTTCAAATACCAATTACATTTCTTTTTTAAATTTCGATATTCTAACTCAGAATTTTTATTCTTTTGTACAAATTCCGCATTGCAGATTTGAATTATGATTATTTTTCATCCAATTCAAAATTACATATAATATTGCTTCGGAAAATTCCCTGATCCAACGTAAAACTATCATTATTTTAGAAAATTCCCTGAACTAATTTAAATTTATCATTCTTCTGCAAAATTACCTTTCTGATTTAAAAATTGTAATAATTTCTTATGAAAATTTCGCGTTTTAAGTCAAAATTTTAATTATTCCAGATTTGAATTACAATTTTTTTCAATTCAGAATTACAAATAATTGCTTCAATAGATTTCCAGTTCCAATTACAAATTTTTTATTGTTCTCGAGAATTCCCCGAACTAACTCGAAATTATCATTCTCCTCAAAAATAACCTATTCGAAAGTCAGAACTGTAATAATTCTTTAAAAAAATGCCCCATTCCAAATAAAAGTTTTAATTATTTTGGGACACTCCATATTCCAATTCAGAATTTTAATTCCTCACGACAAATTCCGTGTTTCACATTGGAATGACATATAATCATTTTTCTCAAAAATTTCATGAAACAACACAAAATTATCATTATCTTGAAAAATTTCCTGTGCAAAGCCAAAACTATAATAATTCTTTTAGAAAATACCCCGTTTCAAGTGAAAATTTTAATTATTTTCGAAAATTCCCTCCTCCGAATCAAAATTATAATTATTTAGAAAAAATTTATGCTACAGATCTGAATAATAAATTTTTTTTCTTCCAATTCAGAATTAAATGTGATATTGCAATATTGTATTATTACAAATAAAAATTTTAATTATGATGGAAAATTCCCTCTTTCAAGTAAAAATCATAATTATTTAGGCAAAATTCTATTCTCCAGATCTGAGTGAATTTTTTTTTTTTAATTCAGAATTATATACAATATTGCTTCGGAAGATTTCCTGTTTCAATTTAAAATTATTATTTTTCTCGCAAATTTTCCCGTTCTAAGACAAAATATTTATTATTTTGGAAAATTCCCTTCGCCAAGTAAAAAGTATAATTCATTAGGGAAATTTTCGTGCTCAAGGTCCGAATTATAATTTTTCTCATTAATTTCAGAGGTATATAAAATATTGGTTCGGAAAATCTCCTATATTTCAATTCAAAATTATCATTCTTATCAAAAATTTCCTGTTCAAAGTCAAAACTATAATAATTGTTTTTGAAAAGTCCCCGTTCCAAGTAAAAATTTTAATTATTTTGGAAAATTCCCTTTCCCACGGCACAATTGTAATGCATATTAGGAGAAATTCCGAGTACCAGATCTGACTGATAATTTTTTTTTATCCAGTTTAGAATTACGTACAGAGGAGAGTACCCGAATATGAGATATTCTCGTAATATGAGATAGCGGGGTTTTAGCTAAGCTAAAAGTAGTTTAGCGTAGTTGTACGGTGTGGTTCTCATAATATGAAATACCTGTGGTGCTACACACATGCGAAAGTAATCAGCGTCAGCGCGATTGCAAAAGTATTTTTACGTGTATTTAGGTAGGTGGGGGTGAAGCCACGGGATTTTTAAATTCGTACTACGGATGAAAATAGACATTTAAAACTGCGCGGGGGAAACTGTTTACAAATGGGTTTGTGACTACTGATAAAACTAAATATATCTGATTAACAGTAGATCAACCCTTTGGAAACATACAATACAGTTTTTCATTAAAAATAATACTTTATTTTGCATTTTATTAGCGATTTCCTGGGGTATCTCATATTATGAGAACAGTTTGACGAGTTTGAAAAAAGCAATTTTTTATATTTTTTATATTTTCAGAAGAAACAAAAATTAATAAAAATTTTCATTTCAGCACATTATGGTAAACTAAATTCCCTTTAAAATGGCCTATATTACTTTTAAATTCAGTTAATAGAATCCCGGCAATCACACCAAACAGAGTTGGTATCTCATATTCGGGTAATCTCCTCTAATATTACTTCAGAAAATTTCCTGTTCAAACGAAAATTATATTTCTTTCAAAAATTCTCGGTTCTAATAATAATTTTTTTTGAAAATTCTACGTTACAAGTCGAAATTTTTATTATTTTGTAAAATTACCTCTCCCAAGTCACAATTTTAATTCATATTAGGAAAAATTCCGTCCTCCATATCTGAATTATAATTTTTTGTTTCTTCCAATTCAGAATTACATTCAATATTGCTTCGGAAAATTTCCTGCCCCAATTTAAAATTATAATTTTTCTCGCAAATTTCCTTTTCTAACTTAAAATAATCATTCATCTAAAAAATTCTTTTTTCGAAGTCAGAATCATAATAATTTTTTCATAAAATTCCCCGATCCAAGTCAAAATTTTAATTATTTTGGGAAATTCCCTCTTCCAAGTCACAATTTTAATTCATATAAGGAGAAATTCCGTGCTCCAGGTCTGAATTGTAACTTTTTTTAACCAATTCAGAATTGTACATAATATTGCTTCGGAAAATTTCCGGGTTTTTGACTCAAAATTATCATTCTTACGAAAAATTTCCTATTGAAAGTCAAAACTATGATAATTCTTTTTGAAAAGATCCGTTCCAAATAAAAATTTTAATTATTTTGGAAAATTCCCTTTTCGAAGTCAGCATTATAATAATTTTTTAGAAAATTCCCAGTTCCAAGTAAATATTTTAATTATTTTGGGAAATTACCTCTCCCAAGTCACAATTTTAGTTCAATTTTGGAGAAATTCTGTGCTCCAGATTCGAATTATGATTTTTTTTCATCCAATTCAGAATTATATATAATATTGCTTCGGACAATTTCCTGTTCCAACTTAAAATTATCATTCTTCTAAAAAATGTCCTGTTCCAACTTAAAATAATAATTTTTCTAAAAAATTCACTTTTCGAAGTCACAATTATAATAATTTATTTTTGAAAATTCTCCGTTCGAAGTCAAAATTTTTATTATTTTGGGAAATCCCCTCTCCCGTATCACAATTTTAATTCAATTTAGGAGAAATTCCGTGCTCCAGATGCGAATTATAACTTTTTTTCATCTAGTTCAGAATTATATATAATATTGCTTCGGAAAATTTTCTGTTTCAACTTAAAATTTCATTCTTTTCAAAAATGATCTGTTCTAATAATAATTCTTTTAGAAAATTCCCCGTTACAAGTCAAAATTCTTATTATTTTGGAAAATGGACTCCTAAGTCACAATTATAATTCATTAGGAAGAATTCCGTGCTCCGGATCTGAACGAAAATTCCCTTAACCAACTCAAAATTATTATTCTTCTCAGAAATAAAAAATGGAAATAGATTTTTACTTTATTTATGTGAAATAAAACTTTACTTACAGGTTCTTCTATGTTGGCAAAGATAATGTTAGAAGTTTGAAAGAGTTTCCTCCAATTCGACAGAAATTTATCTCTTGGGCCTAATTTAATAAAAATTCGTTCCACTGAAGATGTGCTTAGGACTCGGAAAGATTCTTCGTCGATTTCTTCTTCTGAAAAATGACACATATTTGGAAAATTCAAATACACTTTTTTTACGCGAATCTTTAGTTAGAGATTCTGTTTCCCGTACGTATCACATATTAACTTGATAGATTTTTTTGTTCACAATATTTTTTTTGAGGTTATTTTAGCGGAAAAGCCGATCTAACTAACCTTCGAATGCTGGAATATACTTCTCCAAATTCCATTGCCTAAGTAGATTCTGAACAAAGGCATCAGCCATTTCACTTGTTTTAATTTATATATAATAATTTAACAACTTTAAATGTCTATACGTTGCAAACTCAAACTCAACGCTTAAACCAGTACTACCGCGTGGACGACATGAACGCACTGGCGAAAAAAATAACCTCACTAATTCCCGCGAAACGTCGCAGAACTGTTATTTGAACTTAACTCGCAAACGCGTAACTATGAAGCCCAAGGGCCTTGTTCTAAATGGTAATTCTATGTTATAAAATTTTCGTTTTACTTACCTTCCTTAATAAAATCATCATCCGCTGCACTTACAATCACTTCACTTCAACTTTGACCGCCATTTTAACATATTTTAAATACATAAATTCGCAGGCATTTTCATTTTAGCTAATACAGCTATATTGTATCCGCCATATCTGGCGAACAATTCGCTACTGTAGGAGTATATATTCCTACTTTATCTAAATGTTATATTTTATTCTACGATATTGATGGAATACACAATCTACTGAAAATAATAATTTCATTGATCTAGCAGCTTTACGAAAAGTGCAAAAAGAAGCAAATTGAACAAAGCGAGTGAGAATAAGTTACTTACCTCGCAGCCGCCTTCCGCCTTTCCAAGAATCTCGACCTGTTGCCATTTTCTGGTTTTTCTTTTATTCTCCTTCTAATTTGTATGCAAGCTCGAGACAAATTCGACCAACCGGTCCGAACGTAAAGCAACGAATAAAAGAATATAAAGCGGCTGCTTCCGTCTTCCCGGACGGGAACCGGATCGAAGTGCGCATGGTTCTTGGGAGGAAGGGAGAGAGCCTCAGGTCAGCACGTTGGCGCGCCGCCAGACGTCACCGCGATATTTCACACTTAATTAAATGAATGTTATTATGCAAGGTAAAAGAGGCCTAAATTTAATGAAACTGATCAACCAATTACTAATCAATATAATAACAATTAGTCACGTCAATTAATTATTTAATTATAGCTCGGATCAATACTCCAACTGTTCAAAAACAGCAAAATAAGTTTATTCGATGCTTCAGATACTTTTCCCCTATCAACTCTAGTTAAGTTTTTAATAACTGTTATTACTTTATGCGGGTAATCAAATACCCCGCCACACTATCTATTAAAAAGAAAAATATATGGATATTCTTAAAAGTCGCTTCACGTGCATGTATTAGTGCCTATATATGCAAATGCTGCTTCCTTATATGTATTGAGTAGTAAAATAATTTTAAAAACAAGGAAGAATAAACACAAAATAAAGAAAATAAGAAATTAAAGATAATTAGCATTCTAGTTCCCATTTTAAGCTGCTCATTCACTTCATTTTTCCTTTATTTTCAGGGGGAAAAATAATGCCACATGTGCATCATCAGGTGACAGCAAGTGTCAGCAAACAATTTGCTGCGCACTCGCTCTTTACACAAGTTTGCGCCATCTGCGATGGGCAGGAGAACTAATGTCGCACCCCTCACTTCCTCTCAGTCCCTGCGCCAAAGTTCTAAAAAATTTTTATTTCTAGTTGACAGTTGACACAGTTGACCGAGTCTGGTCAGGAGCTTCCGCATTTCCTCTTGGTCCTCGCTCACGAAGGTCAGTGCGTATGCCCCTGACATTTGACCCATCTATACATAATCGCAACGTCGATAATACAGATCTATTCACACGCCAAACTCTCTACTTCTTGTCTAAAATTAATGTCACGTTCAAAAAAGCTAACGTGTGGAATATTAATTCGATGATTGAAAAACGTGGTGCGCGAAAAGGCACTCTTAGTGCTATTTAGTCTAAAAAAGACAACTGTAATTTCTGGTGTCAGAAGTGGGATATCATTAATTTGTGCTAGGAAACGTTCATGGTACACATATTATACCATAATGATTTATTGTTAATTAAAGTTTTTTTTCAGGTATGTAACCAGACCACGGATGAAACCAAACAAAACACTGTTTCATACATACTTTTTTTACACACCCCTGGTTGAAAATTAAATTCTTTAAAGTATCGGGTTTACTTTTTCCAAACTAATTGGACTGTTTTGTTGTGAAGAACTGTCTAGATTTCTTCATTTTTATTAGTGTTTCGGATAGCTCTGAAAATAGCTTAGTGGACTGAAAGAGATTCATGAGACACAATGACGATAAACCTGTACCTTATTAATTGATGAGACCTAAAATAAACTTGAGTAGGGACTAAATGACAATTGACTCAGAGAAGCCGCCCGAAGTAAGACACAGAGAAATCTGCCCAAAATGTGCGAAGCATGGACAGTCACCAGGGTAAGACAGTAAGACGTACGCTTCTTTCCTAGGAAGTTAGAGTTTCTTCACAAAGGCCTACAAGATGATAGAGAGTTGTGAGCATGGACAACTTACCCTTTCTTTATTTGAATATTTCAGAGAGAGAGTAAGTTGCTTTCTTTAGTAAAATTAAACCGTTGATCCTAATCAGCGAGATTATCAGCAATATTGAAAGTTGATCAGTATATTCTCACCAGGAAAGTTACAGTCAGGTGCGCTACGTATAGACATATTTTGATACAATTTAATTGATGGTTTTCCACAGATTACAAGAAAATCTTTGATGGATATTACTTAGAATCATACACTTCCATAACTATTTCCATTTACAATTATTGGCATCAAATTTGATCATGTCAAAAAATACGAATGTTCCAAGTAACAACTGTTTTGATTATACAACAGAAGTTCAAGCACGCGACAATTCATTCACTTTTCATATGCATTATGATTGATAATCATTATAACTGATAAAATACCCAGGGGAAACTGAAAGATTCAAGGAGAGAGGAAAATTAAGTTCATACCAATTTTCCGCTAAAGTAATTCGCATTGTAAACTATCAATGAACTGGTTAAATTTAGTTTCATTATGAACCAGAAAATTTCAAATTTGTAAACTAGAATTCAATGAAAGGCCTCAAAGTTCCACCCTGTTTCAACCATCTTGCAGTTGTGGTTTATGTCCATACCGCGAATCACAAAATTTGTAAAAAAAAATGATACGGAATCTTTTAATGGACAGATTTGGTTAAGTAATATTCGTGTTAAGTTTGCTTTGTTAGTGATCATTAACAATGACGTAAATTTATTTGTTTTGTCCTTGGAACTTATCAAATTCGTCTATTGGTCAATTTGTTCAGTAACTTTCATTAATAGATGATTAACTATGTTTGTTATTATTATCTTCACGATTGTTAGTAATGAAACTATCCATTGAAAATTTCATACCAGGAATGATCCACCGAACTATTGCATCTTGGTATCGACTGCTGAGATGTCGATAAAGTCTAACTAGCTAAAATCTACAAGCGAATGTTTGTTTTTGTCTTAGCAGCCGAAAGAGAACCTTCCGCGTCCGATTCGAGTCGCCAGCTCCAGCAGCTAAGTATTCTAACAGGTGAGAATAGAATGCCCAGACATTAAAAAAAAAGAATTATGGAGGTTCATAACATGTGATGTTTATATAATTTACGACCATAAATATAATTTAGCAGATATCAGAACCACTAAGCGAATCTCGCATTAGATTCCTGATTGACCACCACTTTGGAAATATACATACGACGAGCTTGCTTACTCCTGTTTTATGTACAACTTAATTTCTGCCAGGGCCAAACTGCGATTGTCACGGGCCGTCGCTTCTACCCGACAGGCAAGTTCGCATTTTGCAAACGTTGTACATTCAAAATTGGCTAAAATTGCCGTTTTTTACTTTATTTGTTAAAACAGAAGTGCAAGAAAAAAGCAATTTTTAATAGGCCGTAATTATTTTCTTTCGAATTTAGTTATGAGTATTAAAAAAATATTAAAATCTATTAAGTATTGTCGGCTATAGGTTATTTTTGAACAAATTTTGACGTTTTGTGCATCGGGCCTCATAAAGACTAGATTGTATATGTTATAGAAAGTGTATTTTGTCGGCAGTATGTTGCTCGGAGTTTTTGGTTTTTGAGATATTCTTTGTAATATAATTTTCAAGAAAGTTACATTGTTTTAAAATGTAATAAAATGGAGATTTTTGTATGCCCTTTTCTACATAGAATGCCGTATTTCTTAATTAAACAAATATTAATATTGAGCAGCACTACTCCTTTGCGGTTATCATATGTATGATTTACTCTATTAAAAATTAAGAGAGTGGAGCTGTTCCCTTGCATA
>CAKNWW010341616.1:0-29749 GCA_932074435.1 Andricus kollari | reverse complement strand
GGAATTGTATTGATTGAATTAGTAAAACGAAAATTACTAATTGATCAGTTATAGTTGTATTGAAGAAATCAGTTAATTTTAATAGGTTATGTTCCAAATATATTTGTGCACCATTTTTAAATGTGAAATCGTTTAAATTTTACAATTTGTTCACACGTGTAATAATTTCTTATTCATGTATTAAAACGAAAGTCTTAAAACACACTTTATTATTATAAATAATGTTGGAGTGTAAACGAAAGCTTAATTAAAAAATTGTTCCTCTATCAATTTATTCTAAGTCTATAATTGATTCACTGCAGTTATGGTATAACTGATTACTTCAGTTACGGTATTTTTACTGTTAAAATTAGTAAACTTCTGAAAATAACTGATTCATCAATTAAAATTAAGTGTACTGAATGAATTAGTAAAATTTCTACTAATTCAAATTTAGAGAGAATGTTGGAAAGTATTCTTTAAGACACGTACAAGTTATCTCAAAATGCAACCACCTTTTAGGGAACGTCCATCAACTACGTAAGAATGATTTTAGAAATTTTAGAACCCTTCTCCTATTGTAAGGATTCGTAGGATTTTTGTGATCCTCCACTTCTAACGTAAGATTTTATATTTTTTGTTCAATATATCAACAGTATTTCAATTATGTCCACTTTAATCAAGATTAGAAGGGATTTCAAGAGTCGAAAAATTTCCAGTGATTTGAAAGGATTTCAACAGATTTTAAGGAATTTTAAAGCATTTCTAAGTACTACAAAGTATTTCAAAGAATCATAAAATTTTTCCGTTTATTGAAAACTTCGCTTTCCAGTCTCATATTTGTAGAAATGGGCCTTAGCTCCACGTTATTCTTATGGGGAAATAGAGGAGCTGGACTGCACTATTTAATATTACCCGATAGGGGAATCCCACAAATTGAGCCATTCTCACAAATGAAATTCGAACTTTTCCTTTTTTAGAACGACCCTAATGATTATATTTTGAAGAGTCAACAAAATTGAAGGAATTCCAATTCTTCCTGGGCATGGGTCTGTGTACCTGTGTAGCAGCAAATATACATTACATATGTGATATGCATGAATGATATGAACTGAACGGAACGCAATGATTTCCAAATCGCATAAGCAAAGCCCCTGAAGCTCAGCGTAACCGATTGCGAGGAGAAACGTCATTGCTTTATAGCGCCATTTCACGGACAGTTGAGCCAATCTGGAATGGGGAACCCCCGTGGCAAATACCGCAACGGAGCATAGTCCCGTGTCAATATACTGATATGGTATGAGATACATACGAGTACATACCTTGACTAATCGTAACGGTGAATGGTTTCATCTCTTTTCATTCCGTCTAGCATTCATTGTATAAACATTTTTTAGAATTCAGATATTATTCACTTGTAGTTTTCATTTTGAACTTTATTTTATTTGAACTAAATAAAGTATTAATGTATATCTTAAGATACCGATGGCATTAGCTGCTCGGCGAGTCTCGAATCCGGCGAGTCGCGGACGTCAAGCAATTTCGGGCGTGGCTAGCACCTGGGTTGGTGATCTTTTGCGATGAATGCTTAGGTTGCATTACAAAAATGTGTCCGTGACTGATTATATATACCGTGACAGCTCCGTGCAGACTATTCAAAAATCCAACTCGAACAAAAATGCCATCGACATGTTGGGCTCTCTAACCATCTTAAGCCTGCGAGAAAATGAGCTTGCTCATTTTTTTATCATAGGAGCTATAAAGAGTTTTATTAAATATTAATCACATATAAATATATAAAATATGAAAATCTTGGAGCCTCGGTGGTTTAGACGGTTAGGCGCTCGTACTTCACGTTAGAGGTCCGTGGGTCGATCCCTGAGCTGATACCTCTGGAAATTGTTCTATGTACTTTTACTGAGATTCTGGTGGTTTGGATCCCACCTTAAAATGTTGGTCCTCTAACCATCACTGGGTTGCAATCAGGCTGCCCAATATTAGGCACAATACTCTCATCAGATCATTTGACTGCATTATAAAAATACCTCCGTAACTGATGATACATGCCGGGATATCCCTGTGTAGAAAGTTTCACCCTATAAATCTAACTTTAACAAAAATACCACCGACATATTGGGCTGTAACCAACGACCTTAAGGCTGAGAAAAAATTAGCTTCCTCAAAAATAATCTTAAGATATGATGGGCGTCCACTTGGACATATGCATGCAATTGTTAAAGGATTCTCGTTTGATCACCGAAGTTAAAGCAGCGCTTGGCTCAGTTCTTCTCGAATGGGAGCCGTTGCACTAGATGTACTATCTATCAGCTTTTAAGCAGCATTTTCTCTAGAAATAATACTGAAAATACAAAACATTTATGTGAAGGAACTTAATGTTAATTATAAATTTTTTGTTATTTTTAATAATAATAAAAATCACCATTTTTTTCTTCAAAATATCCAAAAGGGTATTAAAATTGTACATTAAATAATCGCAAGTCTAACGGATTGCGTTCATTTTCCATTAAATATATCAATAAAGTACGCTGTCTATTGATTTTTAGTTTCTTTTCTGATTTTCAGTATGTCCAATACATCCCATTAAAGTTCATAACTTTATTCAATATAGCAAGGCTGAATTTTAAAACTAACTTAAAACATTTAAAAGGCTCAGTTCAAAAGTTAGAAAGGCGCTCAAGTCCGACTGCATTCACAACGTTCAAAATGGTCTCATTTGAGATTGTACTTTATACACTGGGACTTGGATTGAATACCTGCTTCGGGAATGGCTTGCAGTAGTCTTGAAACTAAATCCAGACAGTCCGAACTCAAACAGGCAGGGCCGCGTGAATCATTTCTGTTGGATTTTGTCGCATGACTTAACCTGATGCAACTAACGCGCGGAGAGTGTGGCCCTAGAGCCGTTTGTCACGCTTGACTGAGCAGCCTCTCCCGCACTTCCCGCATTACGAAACCGCCGTGGCATCAATTATTCTCGGAACGTAGTAAATCCGGACTGATTAATTCAAGTCCAAGTGTATGTGTACTTTTCAATCACCGTAATTTTGTCAAAATTTCAAAATATAGAACTCGTGAATTTCATAGTTTATAAAAAAAATACTAATATTGAAAAATTTATAAATTCTTCAAATTTTTAAAGGTTTAAACCGGAACTGAACTATTCCCGAAGTTGAGCAACGCTTGCCTCGGTTATTCTCGGATGGGGTCCATTGCACTAGGTGGGGTGGTATTTAGCTTTAAAACTGCTTTCACCCTTGAGCTAATACTACTGAAATGAAAGTTATGCAGTTGCATATGTCTGTTTTAATTCTTACTTTATTTCTTAACCAAAATTAAATTAAAATATTCATTATTAACTAATTGTGTTTACTATAAACATTTATTTTTATATTTTGATAAAAGAGGATACTAATTTAATATGCCGCTTTGGATATTTGAACATAACAATCTAATAGAGAATTTCAGTATGAGTTACATTTCATTCAGTATGAGCCTTTATGCTGCATTTATGGGAAATGCAAACCTGATGCAAAAGGGCCACGCGTACGAGATTCGCATATCAGAAGTGGGGGTCAAATAGCATCTCTGCATAGTGGTCAATGTGGTAACCGAATGTTATGCACACGTGTATGAACATCAACATACTCTATGTGTGTGTATGTGAAACCTGAACGAATTTCATGTGTCTCATGTTCGTTGGCCTCTGGGCTGCTTATACTCATGTCAGTCGATTTTGGGATATCGAATAGAGGAATTCAATAGTTTGGTTGTATCAATGATGACCTTCAAATGTAGCATTCTTCAAAAACTCATGAAAATTAAAACTTTCAATTTTTATTACATTATGTGATCTCTAAAAGCATTATAAAGTCAAAAACATGAAGCATGCTTGACAGAGAAGATAATTCAGTAATTGGATTTAGGAAAAAAGTGATTGTTTATTTATGAATGACACCAATGGATTTTTGAATCACCTGAAATATCGATACTAAAAACAGCTAAAAACATAATTCAGTGAACAAATTGTAACTTTTTCATTACTTTTTAAATTTGATGCTTTGAAAAAATGCAAATCATCAAGATCCCCAAGGACCTTTTTTTGGAATTATAATCAAATTAGTTGATCTAAATTATCACTTTTTGAACTAGTTTTAATTTGTGGAGCTTAATCTATTTCAAGCTTAGTATAAGAAACTGAAATATTTAATATTTAATATAATTTTCCACCAGAAGTCGATCAGAATGAATAATTTTCAAAGCTTTTGAAATTTAATTAATTTAATAGTAAAACGATGAAATTAAACTACGGCAGTATTTTAAAAGAACTGTTCAATATTAAAACAATTGAAGCTAAGGTTCTTTGAAATATGACAAGGTTTAATTGAAATGATTTGAAATTGCACTATATAAAATAAAAGAATTCGAAATTTAACAACTTAACAATGAAAAACAAGAAGCAAAATGTGAAATTTTGTAATTGTATCCTTTTTGGGTTTAAATCGTCGCATTTTTTGACTATATATTTGTATAGTGTAGATTAAGGGCTTTCCGGAACACCGTAGAAAAACTTTTTTACGTTGAGGTAAACGAAAGTTAGAGGCCTTCTAAGTTTGAGTAACGCTCAGTGGGACAAAATGATGAAAAAATGTTTGAAATACAATTCGGGAGAGAATTTTCAACCGTTTGAAAGTTTTTGTTTAAATTAAAGCTAGATCAATGTTTAACAGATTGCTGTCTTAGATTTTAGAAAAAGAATTTTTGTTTGTTTATTTAAGCATAAAGTTTGAAGAAATTGTTCAATTTGAGATAAGGGTGCAATAATGACACGTAAGCATTTCAAAATAAGTAATATTAATGTGCAATCGATGAGCAAAAATGTGGAAAACAGGAAGTAATATAGTTAATTATAAATGAATAATTTGTTATTAACAATGGTATTGTTATAAATAATACTAGGAGATTTTTACTGTTATTCACTATCTGCTGAGAGATTTTATTCTTTGATTTAATTTTAAGTAATATTCAAACACAAGCAAATATAAATTATATGTCTTATTCTCATATTAACAAATTGCATAAACAAGTTCGCAGTTAGAGCTTTTTTTAATTTTCTAGAACTTTTTTGAACTGCACTTTATTTGGATTGCGAGTGATATTTAGTGAAGGATATTATAATTGCATGATAAATGCGAGTGCTGTAAACAAATCGCACAACAAAATTCGTAGTTTGATCAATTTTTAAGAGTTTCAGATACTTTTTCTTTAAACGTTCTTTGTTTCGCTTTTCCGTGATAATTTAGTGAAGTAAATTGTAATATAATGTCGAATTTAATTTTTCTAAACAAATTACCAAAATAAATTTTTAGTACCGAATTTTCTTATGTAATTTCTTTATAACAATTACATTCATTAAGAAATTACAATGTACTTCAATGAATTAATGCTGGCAAGCCAAACAAAGCACGTTTAAAATACAAGTACCTGCAACTTTTAAAAATTTCTTAACCGGCGAATTTGTTTGTGAAATTTGTTTATAATAATATAAAATATAATTTATTATATTTTTTTATGTTTGAATATTACTTGAAATTAAATTAAAACAAAAACTGCTGAATAAATATCAAAAACAATGAAGAAATATCCTAATATTGTTTATGACAATTTATTTATTCATAATTAACTATTATTTGTACTTTTCGAATTTTTTTTCTATATTATTATTGCAACGAAATCGTATTTTAAATATTCCTTCATCATTTGGCCCCAATGTGCGTTGCTCAGCCTTACAAAGAAGCCTATAGGTAGGTGTCCAGCTCCGATTTTCTTCGTTCTTACATATTTTTCAGTACTATTTTGGTCTCTCATTGTGAGGAAATGTTTCTAATTGGTTTTGTTTGCATAAGCTACTTTATTTTGCAGAAACATAATGAAATGCAATTCAGCGTGGTTATTCCCTAGAAAATATTTTTTCGGTGAAATACAATAACATGTAAACTTTATTTAATTATCGCCAGCAACATATATTTTTTCTAAATTTTTCGGCCTGAATTTACTCATGTTTGACTATTTTTTGTGTGATAGAAAATAATTTTGGGGTAATTCACTTCCCTAAAATTTTTTTGACAAATTTGAGAAAATTATGTTTTTGATCTCTCATTGTGAAGAAATTTTTCCAGTTGGCTTCATTGTGAAACATACCGCTGTTATATGTAAAACGATTAAATGGGTATTTAGTACCCCAACTTTCGGGGGCGGTTTTCACCCCCAAAAACCTGATTTGTGCAGATAAGAAAAAACACGTGTCGGTAAGTTTTTCAAATACTTACAACGAGGTTATAATTAATGCAATTCAACAAACATAATTGTTTGAATAAATTATTTTTGTTTATAACTATCTTCTCCTATAGTATTGCTGGATAGTTGCGGATTTTTCTAAAATTGTATACTTTTTGTCAACTTTTTACTCAAGCGAGGTTAAAATTAATAGAATATAATCAAAATAATTGTTTACAACTATCTTCTTCTATAGTAGAGCTAGATAGCTTCGGTTTTTTCCCTGAAATTTTTAACTTTTTGCCCACTTTTTACTAGATAATATAATAATTAATGCAAGTTAACAAACATAATTGTTTAAGCAATTTATTATTGTTTATAATTATCATCTCTTAGAGTAGGGCTAGACAGTGCCGGGGTTTTCTGAAATTTTCAGTTTTTCTTTGACTTTTTACTTGGGAACAAATTATAAATATTAATTTAAAAAAGAGACTTTCAGAAGGTACTTCAAGGAAAAATTACAGTTAATATGATTCATATAGAAATTTTGAAGAATCTTTCAAATATCTGTCTCTCTAATATTGTTTAATTATTCGTTCACTACTAAAAAGACAAAGCAAAGTTAAAACATTTCAAATAAACCTGCATCTCTGTAGCAATCATCTAACAGGAGACAGTTATAAACAATAATAAATCGTTTAAACAATTATGCTTGTTAACGTGCATTAATTATTACCTCACCAAGTAAAAAGTGGATAAAAAGTTGAAAATTTTATAAAAAAAACCGCAATTATTTAGCATTAATATAGGAGAAGATAGTTCTAAACAATAATAATTTGCTTAAACAATTATGTCTGCTAAATTGCATTAACAAGTACATCACGCTGAGTAAAAAGTGGACAAAATGTTAGAAATTTCAGAAGAAAACCGCAACTTTCTAACATTATTCAAAGAGAATAATATAATTAATAATAATAAATTGTTTAAACAATTATTTTTGTCAGCTTGAATTAATTATTACCTCACTCTAATTGACGAGTGGGCAAAAAGTGGAAAAATTTAGAAAAAACTGAAACTTTCTAGCATTATTCTAAGAGAATATTATTATAAATTAAAATAAATAATTTAAACAGTTGCTTCTGTTAAATTTGACTGAATGTTGCTTCGCTGTAACTGAGAAGTGCCATTAACGACAAATTTCGGACATTTGCTTGTATTTCGTGAAACTAAAAGGTCGTCAATCGATAAAGGAATGGGACATGACTGAGAAAATATAGATTTTACACTTGAGAAATATTACTATTCAGACCTTTATCATTTACTTTTACGTTGAGAATATTGTCTCCAAAAACTCGTATGCAGTTGCAGTCCCATGTCAAAATGTGTCAACGATGCTAACCTTCCTGATGATTGACATTTCCACCTATCCTAGCATGAAACCCTTTAAAAATATTAATATTTATACCTTTATAACTAACTTTTACGTTTAGAATATTTTTTCCAAAAACGCGTGTGCAGTTGCAGTCCCATATGTGACCGTCCGCGAAGAAAGGGACTTAATGCGGAAGAACTCGATTTTTAGTTTTTCACACCAATCGATAGCTTTTTATTTGTTCTTTCATAATAAATAATATTATTCCTATACCTGAAAAATTCGCATTGATAATAATCTGCAAAGCGAGGCCGTCTTATGGAGTTCCTGTATTCGAACGACTATTCAATCGTTCCTCCTGTAAAATGAAGCTAACGCGCATTAGGTCCCTTTCTTCGCGGACGGTCAAATATATGCTAACCACCCTGACCGCTGACATTTCCGCCTAGCCAATAGCATGGACATCATGCATGATATATGCTCAAATGCGTACCAGCGATGCTAACGGACTGCGAATTTTTCAACTGCGCAAATCGGGGCTGTCTGAAATGTTTCTAATTGGAATACATAATATTGCACAATCTCCGCATGTGAGTAACCACGTATGTGCCTTTGTCCATACGGTACTGGTGTTTTTCATGCAAGAGTCAAAACCGTCTCTCGCTCATTGAGCTGAGGAACTGTGTGGGCCAGCAGTTCTAGGAATGCCGGGTGTATTCATGTGTATTATTATTGATAGTGCTTATTAATTTCAAATCGACCTGCCCTTTTTCGGTACATGCGTAGTTGAAAAATTTGCTTACAGCGCGCGCTTCGATACAAGGCCGGAGTAGCCAATGACGTCGCTTGATAAAAATAACATAAGGACTCGCGGTAGAAGTGGGAGCCCCTCTAGGGTTAAACTAATTGGTCGGGTTCGTTTCGAGACCGTTCAACTAAGTGGAAGTTTACTGTATCTTTTTTTTAAACGCCGTTCATATATTACGTAACGCAAATTAGAGGGTGGGGTCCAGATTAGCGGAAAATTGCGTTACCTAATGCTTGAAAAGCCCCCAAAAAGTAACTTGAAATTGAACAGTTAAAACTTGTTAAGTATTATCTAACATTTAAACTATTTTAGGAGATATACTATTGTCTAGTAGCAAGATAACTGCAGACTGGCGCCAGCTGGGCGCCAGAAAAAGAAGAATCTGTTTGCAGCCTGGCGCCCGGCTGGTTCCGCTTTGGCGTACTGTTTCGGCACCAGAGTTTGGTATAGCAGATCCTGGCCTAGACTGGTCATGTTATACACCAGACAAAATTAAAATAACGTAAAATGGTACTAAATAGGTTTCTGTAATAGTTTTACACTATATTTCAGCCCTTTCTGGGAGTAGAATATATTGCGGAGACGCCACAACATTTCAGGAGACACAGTGAAATATTAACAACATATAACCTCTTGTCGTATAAGCATATTGCATGCTTGCATGTGTGGGCATACTTGTGAATCGTTCAAATTTCCGATTGCTATATTTTTAATTTCATTAATTAATTTCTACATTAATTACTAGTGTTTAAACTAAATACTAGAATCTGGTTTCTTTATTCACCAGATTCTGTTTTTCGTCTGGTCTGATCATTTCTCCCGCCAGTCTGGTCGCCTAGAGGGAGCAGTTGCTGAGCCGGACTCAGGCATCTGTCATACAAGTCAGACGTAGCTACTAGGGTTGCTAGGTAAAATTGATATTTGAATTAATCGTAACTATCCACTTTAGACTAATGAAATTCTTTAAGGCTTCTTCTTCAATCACCGAAGTTAAGCAGTGCTTGGTTTGTTTCATCTTGGATGGGGGCTGTCGTACTAGATTGGAGTGAATTTTATCAGCTTTTAAGCTGCCTTCACTCTCGATATAATACTAATACTAACTTATGTGTATACTTTCATATATATTCTTTTAACCCAAACATGATCCATGTTTGTTTAGTGACATACAAGCAATTTTTTTTAATTTTTGGTTGGGTAAACTTTATGGAAGTGTATAATCATAGATGGAAGGTGAGAAATTTTTTTTTTCGATGAACTATAATATTTGTCAAATGGCGAAAAATGAAATTTTGTTAATTCGCTCCTAAAGTTGCCAAAAAATGTTTTCTTTTTACTGCTGCTCTTTTTAACAAACTAAAAAAGCACGTACATATTTTTATGTTGCAAACCAATTTTTTTCTGTTTTTTACGGATCCTGTGTGAATGGACTTTTACAAATATTATATTTCGACGAAAAATATTTTTTATTACTTTTCTTCTTCTAAGGTTATTTACTTCCATAAACTTTAACCAAAGAAAAAGCTTCCGTAGACTCTTATCGCCACTTTCATCTACATCCTGTAAGGACTTTACATCTCATCAGTTCTTCAATAACTATAATTTATGTGACGGTTGATTCTCGAATATGAAATTTCTTTGAAATAAACGAATTTCTTAATTTTTAGCCTATTGTAATAATATTATTGTACAAGCTTTTATAAACTCAAATTATAATTAATAAAAATTAATAGTAACGGTTGTCCATATATTACGTAACGCTTTTAGGAGGGTAGGAGGGTTCATTACCCTAGTGAAAATGCATATTAGAAGCTAAATAGAAACCTAATAGGATGTGTTTTCTATCATGTTCTATTAATTTCGAAAGTGGGTTTTGTTCCTGGTCCTATATGGTGTTCTATTAGGTAATTACGAACTTTCTGATTGGATCTTATTAGGATCTAATGTGTTCCGTATTCGGCACTCGTACCGTATTAGCTATTTGTTTCTGAGTGGAACCTAATCGGATTTGAATCCTGTTTCTGTGTGGTGTCATATTTGGTAATTTTGAACTTTCGAATGAGATCTTATTAGGATCTGATGTGGTCTGTATTCGGTACTCGTGCCGTTAAGCTATTGGTTTCTAAGTGGAACATAATCGGATTTGAATCCGGTTTCTGTGCGGTTTCGTATTTGGTAAGTTCAAACTTTTTAATTGGGCCTTATTAGGATCTATCAGGACAATGCATAAAACTGTATATGATATGTACAGATCTCGATAACAAATAATAATATAAAATTATATTTTAGAAAAGATAATTTTTGATCAAGTTAGAATTTTTTTAAATACTAACAAAAATTAAGTTTTTTTTGTATTTGGATAATAAGATACTTATTTAAAATTAGTTTTAAAGCTCTAAATTAGCTCTCAGGCCACTACAAAGTATTCAAAAATTTCAAAATTAGCATTACTAAAATTTGTAAAGTTTCTGTAAACGAAACGAAAAACTGTATGTAGAAAACACTTTTTTTCTAATTCGAAATGAGTATTCTATTAACCAAAATCAAAAAAATTTAATATTTTTGTTTATATTTAAAAAGTTATAACTTAAAAAAAAAAGATTTTTTCTAAATATGATTTTACATTAGAATGTGTTATCGAAAACTGTATACATAAAAAATTAACAATCATTTTTGCACACATAGTATCCGTTGTATTTATAGATAAAAAATCAAATTACTGACAGTTACGTAACAATGAGGAGGAGGGGTGTCGTTGTGTATTGTTACGGTAGTGTTACAAGAGGGAGGAAGGGTTCAAAAATCGTCCAAAAAAGTATTACATAATATATGGACAACTCCTAATTAAAAATATTTAGAAATTATGAAAATACTATCATGAACAATAATTTTTGTACAGAAAAATTTTAATTAAATACAAATTTACTTACATTTCTTCATAGACTAATGAAAGTAAAGGTCATAATAATTCTGTATTTCTGGTAGTTATTTGACGTAGAAAGTCGGTGGAAAAGATATTTTAGATGAAAAAGAATTATCAGCCCTCTTATGTGCTTTACTTCTGAAAATAAACGCGGAATTTGAGAGAAGCAAATATAAACATCCTTGTCAGACTTAATTTATCATCTCGTTAAGTTGTGCACTTTTTGAACTATAAGTGAAAAATTATTTTACATTATTTCGCGGGTCAGGAAACCGAATAGGAGAATTCTCGCGAGTACTTATGTCTGCGAAGCGGAAAGCAACGATTGGATTAACTGCGGTAGCGCTCGCCTAGCACAAGGTCTTGTGTTTTGAAAACAATTTAAACTTCGTCTTCCCGAGAGAGATTGTAAACCATAATGTTGGCCAGCGAATGGCTGCGCACCCTCCAGGCAAATTCCTGGCACCCTTTCTAACATCCCTTTGAAACTATTCAGCCATTGATGATCAAGCTTAAGAACATTTTGGTAATAACGGACAATATAGGGTAACGACATCAATAATGGGTACCCTTCAATAGTGAGCAACACGCTTTCATTTTTATATGGAAATAATAAAATTGAAAATAAATAATAATGATGTTACCTATTGCCCGAAACTGTCTGAGCAGTGCGTCTGATTCTTGCGGCAATGACGTTTATCATAAAAATTAGCTAACTGTTAGACCCACCAAAAATAACCACTATTTCCGTGTGTGTGCTTATCACTGTCAATTGGTACGTTTTTTCAAAAGGTAAGGATGTAAACTGTATATTGTGTCGCCAAATATCTCTCCACGTGGGGTGATCGCTAGAGAGATTGATCAGCAACCTGGGTCGGAGCAGTGTTGCGGAATGAACGTGTTACTTAAATAAATAACACGAGAATTCTAGATCAATCTAAAATATCTATACCTTACACCTATATACCTATTTATCCTATACCTATATACCCATACACTAGGGTGGTCCAAAAATGCATTGCAAAATTTTTTTCGATGCTAGATGCAAACGATCCCCACAAAAAGTTTCGAAATCCAAAAAAATAAAGGTCCTATTTCTTATTTTTTCAAAATTTTGATTTTATATGGTGCCTGTTGGGACTTGAAATTTGCATGGGAAAATGAATGGGAAAAAGTCACATTTGGTATTTTTCGAATGATTGTTCAGGGTTAGGGAAAAGTTGACATTAAAGTTATAAGGCTTCTAGAGTACTTTCCAACGAAGAATTTGACCTATTATACATATGGATTTGACGCCCCTAAGACACCTCCATGATGCCCTGAAAACTACCCTTAAATCGAAAAATGTACATTCTTCAGAAAATTGACTCTTTTAATTCTCCTTTTTTTCCGGAAATCATTACCATGGGTCTATTGGAATGTTTAAAAAAAGAGTCAATTTCCTGAAGAATGTACTGTGTAATGTGTCAAATTCTTCGTTGGAAAGTACTCTAGATGCCTTATAACTTTAATGTCAACTTTTCCCTAACCCTGAACAATTATTCGAAAAATACCAAAAAGTGACTTTTTCCCATGCATTTTCCCATGCAAATTTCAAGTCCCAAAAAGCACCATATAAAATCAAAATTTTGAAAATTGAAAAAATAGGACCTTTTTTTTTTTTAAATTTCGAAACTTTTTGGGGGGATCGTTTGCATGTATTTAAATATCGCCATTTTGGACCACCCTACCATACACACACTACAAAAAAAAAATATCAGAGAAAACACTCGAAAAAGTTAGTTTTATTTGGGCCCAATCTGTTGAATCCGATTTTTAAAGATTATTCAATGGTGAGCCAGCCTGGCTCACTGTTAGAATCAGAACCCAATTGGGATAGAAAATCAACCCGGAAAAAATGGTTGAAACGAATGGCCGATAATCAGGAAGCGAATCAATCCTGGAACTCAAACAGCTTAAATTGCTTAAAATAGGACCGGCCCAGCGAGAGTTCGATCTACTCATAACTTCAAAAATCGCAACAAGTCGCATACGATGTTTATAGTGCTTCAAGAAAATAGTCCATTAAACTTATTCTTTACAGAACTAGTTTTTAAATTTTTTAACATTTTTTCCATCTCAATTTTAACGAGTTTACGACACCCTATATAGTGATATTTTTAAACGGCTTGTATTACCTTAATTCTTGACGAAATAAGAAATTTCTTTTTTCACTAAAACGTTTTTTTCAAGCACCTACAAGAAAGATATTGCAGATAATGCTAATTTCTTTTCCGTATAATACGACACGGAAATAGAAGACAGTAACTTATTTTATTTCTCTTTATTTCTCTTAAATTATTGCATAGAATTCCATAATATTCTGTTAAATTCTCTAAAACGGTCTGTTGAGTTATTTTACGGAAAAAAGTTAAAATTGATCAAAATGGACTTGATTCCATATAAGGAGCAAAAGA
The DNA here is from genome assembly GCA_932074435.1 of Andricus kollari. Taxonomy (NCBI): domain Eukaryota; kingdom Metazoa; phylum Arthropoda; class Insecta; order Hymenoptera; family Cynipidae; genus Andricus; species Andricus kollari. The sequence goes on along the minus strand of CAKNWW010341616.1, from coordinate 15,920 downwards.
ACCCTAATTATTTATACGGACTCACCCAAACTTGTTTCAATATTGTATGAAGAAGTCGAAATGATAATAAATAATAGAAGAGATATTCATGAAATAGTATTGAATTTTCCAGTATAACTTGTCCAAATAAGAAAGATTTGATAGTGTGATCATACCCATTTAGTGCTAAAGTATGATAATGTATCATTATTCACCGCCCTGGTATAACCTTCCAAAGATTAGTGGGACATTCAACTTCGTTAGAAGGATATCTACGAGCTGCAGTAAACCATGAAAGTATACTCCTTAATTTCTCGGTTAAAGTGGTTTAAGTTCATTTATGTACAGCGTTACAACACCTACCTTAGTGCACTCTTGTTCTGTTCAAAACTAGAGTAGAGTGGTGCACACGTACTTAGGCAAAGCCTTTATGAGCCCTTTAACCCTTTAATGCTGAGCAATACGTGGGACGCAAGAATAATGTAAATGAGAAACTAGACTATCTCTTCTGTTTTCAATTATGATGCATTGGAGTGGTAATAGACTTTTGTTTCTTATTAGCTTAGTTCTAAGATTACTGATCTTCAAATAAGATAAAATGATGAAACAGACTTTTTGAAGGCATCATAAAAATTCTGTTTAGGTACTCTATATAACACAATTTTTTCTGGTTCCCCGCCTAGAGTAAAATATTTTCAGAATCTGTCTCTTATTTTATCCATCTTTCAGTTGCTAGAATTATATTCCTTAAATTTAAGTTAAGGAAAGGTACCAGTGAAGTTTCAGGCCATCCATATAAGTACGTTTATTTTCGAAAAATATTGTAAGGCATTTCTTTGTCTTGTTTTGTTATTTTTTTAAAGCAATTTTCATTTTGAATAAATGTTACTCTCTACTGTGATAAATCAAAATTTTTTTCGTGTATGATTGTCCCAAAACAAAGTTTACAATTATTGATTCATATCATTCATTGGTTTCAAAAAAGACCGTGGCTACGTGTACGGAAATTTCGGTACGAATAGTCGGATGTTTTCAGTACGAAAAGCGGAATCTGGAAAAGGGACTATTTGTATCAAAATTTCGCCACAAATAGCCGGGTTTTTCAGGTACACTGCCTTGAACAAAATATATTGATCGAATCCATCTCAAATCAGGCACGTTCTACATTTTATATAGAAGCTCTCAGCGACAAAATATTTCGTTTCTTGGTTGAAATTGGGCGACACGTATTTTTTGGAATTGAGAAGCCAAAATGCTATCAAGGTACAATTATTTGAATTTTGACGTCTATTTGTCAGAAAAAGAATAATTTTTTTTACAAAACACTTTTATACTTTTGATCTCATTCAGCTTTCTATTAATATTCAGATAATTATATTTTCAGAATAAAAAAATTCTACCGGATCTGAAAAATCTCCTCAATATCAAAAAGTGGAAAAAATAAGGGAATATATCAAATTTTTTTTTAAATATTGATAAAAAGTTTCTGGCAATACAGGAAAGTCTTTTTTATGAGGGCTAAACCATTTTTGAGGTCCAGAGAAATTTTTTGTTCTAAATATATAATTTTCTAATATTTTTGGCAACGATGCAAGATATCACAAAAGAGCAAGAGAAATTTTTGTGTAGAAATTTTTTAGACGTATAAACTTTCATCTTAACGTTTTTGGTACCTTTTGAACATTTTGGGATATTTAAACATTGAGTGTCTCGCTGAATGTGACCACCCCCCTAAGCCATGAGCGTAGTGTGATCGTGCTTGTGGCACTTTGGCACGTAGGGGTTACGAAGGTGTCCTAACGGCCTCTCGGGGACACCCGACGACCTCCCCGAGTATTCAGTCTTACCCCTGCATGCGGCTCTGCAGGGGCGGACCTTTTATTTCCCTAGCTTCTCGTGGGATCAAAATGAATCACGCAAAACCATACCAACAATCGAAGGAAGGAGGATGGGAGTTGGCGGAGGGGGGAGAGGGGTTGGGTCTTAAATGGCCTAGCATGACCCTTTCCTCTTCATCTGTCTCTCCGGCAAGCCAAATTCAGGTAGCGGCTGTGCCCGCAGCTCCCTCGGGAGCTGAGGGATTGACGGTCCCTCTAAACGAGGCTATGGTAACGGGAGAGGCCAATCAGTCCCCCAACAAAAAGAAAAGGCTCAAAAGTTCCCTGAAAAGGAGACTGAAGAGGAAAGCGCAGCAAACTAGCAGAACAGCTGCGGGAGCTGGAACGTCGGCAGCTACAGGGCCGACATCCAGCACTGAGGCCCAGAAGAGAGGTAGGGGCTCAGAGGACACCCCACCAAGGGTAGCTAAGACTCTGAAGAGGCACAAAGCGGCCCAGCAACCGAAGAACAGAGAGTCGTCGGGAGCTGGACTGACGGCCGCTCAGAGGACTAACCCCCTGACGATGGTGGTGGCCGATGGCAATTACCCGGACTTAATGCTCACTACGGAGCAGTATGAGATCTTCAGGGAGGGTACCTGGAGGGCGATCAAAAGAGTGTCCCCAGATCAATGGCCAAGATTCGTGACCTCCTTCTGCAGGGGAGGTGTCTTCGTGTTTTTGGCAATCGACCTAGCGGCTAAAGCTTGGCTAGTCAAAGCCGTGGTCGAGACACAGCCGTGACAAGGTACAGCGCTTAAGGTGGGTGGGGTTGAGTTGCTCCAGAAGATGGTGAGAGCTATGGCGTGGTTTCCGGGTAAGCTGGAAGACCCGTCTGAGGAACTCCAACGGCTGAAGGGTTTCAACCCCTCACTTAAGACAGCGTCCTGGCGAATCGTCAGGCACCTTAGGCCTCAGGAAGAGGACACAGCAGGAGGCATTAGCATCTCCTAGTTGTGCAGATTCCTGAGTCCCAGACGAGGGCTCTTGCGGCCCTCGACAGCAGCCCCTTCTATCACTTTGGACAGGTCAACTTTAGGGTTGCCGGCCAGGGACAGGAGGAGCCTGTTGAGACACAGGAAGATCGGGAACAAACCTAAATGACTGCTCCTCGTCTCACCATTACCCAGATTAACTTGCATCACAGCTAAGGCGTCTCTGCAGTTTAACAGAGGGTTATGGCTGCGAGGCACACAGGTATCTCGCTAATCCAAGAACCTTGGTTAGTTCGAGATACCATATGGGCATTAGGTGGGGGGGGGCTGGTATTTTTTGTTACAGGGACCCCAAGGCGACCAAACCAAGGGTCTGCATACTGACGAAAGGAGTTAACGCTGTCCCGCTGCTTAAGCTATGTTCGAGAGACCTGATGGTGATAGCCATGGATCTCAAAGGGATAGGAAGGCTAGTTCTGGGATCGGCTTACTTTACGTATGACAGCGATACCAACCCACCAGTGGAGGTATGTACACTGGTGGAATATTCCAAGGTAAGGGGTATGATCTACTGGAATGCCTAATCACCACTGATTTAGATATTCTTAACACGGGGAACACCCCGACGTTCCGTAACTCGGTCAGGGAGGAAGTCATTGACATGACTCTCTGTACCATTAGTTTTAGAGATAATATCAAGAGGTGGAGAGTCTCAGATGAACCCACTCTCTCAGATCACTCACAAATAGAGTTCGTGTTGGAATCCACTGTAGCCGCTGGCCCAAAATAGGTCAGAAATCCAAGAAGAACGGACTGGAATTAGTTTTCCACGGAGCTAAGATGTGCACTTCCAGAAGTTCCCAGGTCAATTCGAGCCGTGGATACCCTGGAGATGGCAGCCAACACTTTCACGGAAGCCATCAAAGCTACTTATGAAAGTAATTGTCTACCTACAAGAGTCCGAAAGGCTGGGGAGACACACTGGTGGAATGGGAAACTCGAAGAGCTTCGCAGGGAAACCAGAGAGAGGTTCATACTATACCTTACTATACCTTATTCACAACGTTGAGGGATGAATACAGGGGTGCAATGCGTAAGGTAAAGCAAGAGAGCAGGACCAACTCTTGCAGAGACATCGAGAAGGGAGCTGAGGGGGCTAGACTGGATAAGCTGCTATCTCGAAATCCGGACGCAATTCTCGGCAATCTGAAATTGCCCGGCGGGGGTTACTCAGAGCCGGACGAAGACACCTGGGCCCGAAACGGCGCCTTGCCAACGAGATTGTCATCATAATGAGAAGGTATTGTTTTAATGTGAAAATTGACTATCGCGGATTGCTTTAAATCTCCACGTTTCGAAACCTCCTGAATCCGAGCAAATCGATTTTACGATGGTCTCTGTCGTTGTCGTCGTTGTTTTCAGAAACCAAAAAGAAAGATTGAGTTCATTAACCAGCTATTTTGGATGAAAATTCAAAATGCTCGAAAAATTTATGAAAGGATATGAAAAAAAGTCAAGAAAAGAAAAACATTGCTTTCTGAAAGCCCTACATGATTATCATAAGAACTTTTTTAATTAAAAAAAAAAATCGAAAATTAAAATTTGGATTGCACAAAAAATAATGAAAAATCAAAAATTCCATTTTGCAGCCAAAGAAGAACTACAAATTTTCTTACCAATCACATTATTATAGGTCATGGAGTTTTTGTGTTATTTGTAAAAAGCAGCATTAAAAACCGAAAAAATTTAATGTTTGAAAAAACGACACAAGCTATGAAAAAGAACAATAGACCAGAGTTTCTCATCCAAGAAAGAGCTACAAATTCTTCATGAATGATGTTATAATAAAAAAACCAGATTAAAAATACAAAAAGTAAACTTTTGAAAAAACCACAAAAGAGACCAAAAAAAATGAAAATAGGAAAGTTGTTCAACCAAAAGAAATCTACAAATTTGTTATAAACTCTTGTTGTGAAAATCGATTAAAAATAAAAAAATTCCCTTTTTGGAGAAAGGACACAAGCTACAATAACATTTTATTTAACAAAAATTTTCGCCTCAAGTATATCTATAAATTTGTGCAAAACCACTTTACGCTAGGATGCGTATTTTTAGTTTAAATCGTAAAAAATTATATTGAAAATTAAACGATTAAATTAATGGAAAAACGACACAAGTTGCAATAAGATGTTTGATAACAAAATTGTTTTCTCTTTTCATTAGAATGCGCAGTTTTTTTAGTTATAAAACCAAGACAATAAAAATATGTCTGTTTTAATAATAATGCGTAGTATGAATTTTAATAATATAAATTTGTTGAAATGATACATTTAGCAGGGAAGCTGAGAATCAAAATTAGTGCAAAATAAGGAACAAATATTAAAGCAATCATGAAAAAAAATGTGTACTTTATTTTGAAATATCTGAATAAGCAGCCCCAGACCGAGGTACATAAAAAAATATAACATACATTTGATATAATAGAGTTGAACATAATGTAGAAAAGTTCGCATCTTTGACAAAATCGAGTGCGAAGCACGTGCTACGTGATGAGAATGTGTTCGTTAAAGCCGAAGGAGCTTTCAGAAAAGAGAACTCGTAATCACCAAGTTACAGCTGTCGATGCTTTGAACTTCAATTTTAAAATGCCTGCGCACAAATGTGGGGAAAATACAAAGACCGAGCGCGTAGCGCGAGGTAATAGTACATTATGCAACAAGGGGCAAAAGTAGAAGATTTTTCCTGCGGGTGAGTTTACTGCCCGAACGAGAATATTGTTTCAGGGGGTGCGTTTACTGCCCGAGCGAAGCGAGGGCAGTAAGCGCCCGAGGGAAAAATATTATCGTAAGGGCAGTATAATCACCCAAGGGAAAAATATACTTTTGCCTGGTGTTGCATATAGTATTTTATTTCACTCTCGACTGAAAGTCCACTTTTTGGTCCTGAAAAACGGGGTCGAAACAACTTCGCATCCTAAGGAGATTTTTTGAAATTGAAAAAAATTTCAAAATTTCAAGTTTTTTGAATTTTTTAAACATTTTTTGAAATTTTTGAACATTTTGAATTTTTTGAAATTTTGAAAATTTTTGAAATAAATTACTTTGCCCCGCTAAATTTTACTTTCGCCTCGCTAAATTTTACTTTTGCCCCGCTAAATTTTACTTTTGCCCCGCTAATTTTACTTTTGCCCCGCTGATTTTACTTTTGCCCCGCTGATTTTACTTTTGCCCCCGCTAATTTTACGTGAAGCGCGAGATGAATATATTATCGCAGTGGGCAGACTTTTTTTATATTTGAAATACGTGAAAACCTTGACAAACAAAATATTCATATTGCGAATATGTGTAGGAATCAACTGTTTCTTCGATATATGGTTCCCACCGTTAGTTCTTTTATAAAATCTGAGCAAGCAATAACAAATAAATAATTTACTAAAACTATCTGACAACGAAATATTAAACCAGAATTTCAAACTTAGTGTTTTTCCAAATTCCAATTTTCTTCAAAGTTAAAATTTAAAAACGTCTAGCGTTATTAAAAATCGATTAAAATAGGAAAACTTTCTTTAGAAACGGAATTAAAACTGCATAGCTCTCAAATTACAAATTTAAATCATTTTAATGAAAAAAGTCTAGTATTAATTATGTATTGCATGTTCATTTTAGAACATTAGTTTTTTTTCATTTTCTAATAAAATGTTGATGTTTGGAAATCGTAAAATATTTTTATTCGAAAATCCTTAAAAGAAGATTCGATTTCGAAAGTGTTTAAAAAATAAAAGTTTGAAAACTTTGAATTTAGGAAATAAATCAAAGTTTCTTCTATTGTCATAATTTTTCTCTTCTGTTCTTGAAATTTCAATTTTTTATCTACATTCTGCCTATATGGCCTATTTTTCTGCATTAGAGACATGACAATAGATTATTTTTAATTCTGTGTAAGTAGCTCATAAATTATATTAATAATAAATTCGATAACATCATTAAACAATTCGAGTGAGAATTTAATTTTACGTTAGTATTAAATGCTTTTAACTTGATATCAATCTACGTGTATCACGGATACTGAGTCTGTTAACGACTTTCACATGTTAGCGACCAACCTTTCTGACCCTGTTAAAGTACGTGTCCCGTAACACGATGCCGACGTATCCAATAATAATCAACTTTGCCACAGTTTCACATCATTAAACGACCTCGAGGAAAGCTGAAGCTTTGCAGATACCCGGTTTGGCCACCTTTACTTTTCTTTTCGAGTTCTCGAAATCCTCCATTTATCTTACTCCTTTATACCGACTCTGATGAAAAAACTTGATTTGTCATTTTCCCAAGTCTTCTTCTCCTATAACGGAAAATAACACTCCTCTCAAGATCGGTACTATTTAGTAATTGTAGGAATTCTGGAAAGCTCAGAAGACAATAAGGCTGATAACAATGGAAAAAATGTCTTTCCCTGAAATTCTTTTCCGCATCTCTTTTTTTGTAATATATTCAATCTGATAGGAGAGTGCATTTTAAACTAGTATGGAAATACATTCATGAAAAAGCGCTTTAATGTAAAAGTTTATTCATTTAAATCTCAAAATACCATAAGCCGGGGCTAAGCGGGAAATTTTTTAAATATTTTTCTCAATATATTACTGGAAGGAATTAATAGTATATGGTTAATCGAGTGGGGAATCGACCGCTAAAGAAAATGCGATTTCGGGGCCTGGCGTTAAACAGCAAAAGTGATCGGTTCCACGATCGATTGATGCAACCACGACAATATGATTACGTCCGAGTCGAGTCCTGGCATTGAGGTTTAAAGTCTAATATTTCCAAACTTTCTTTTCACTACTGTGGAAAAGTCAACTTTATAACACGGACTCATCATCTATCGTAGAATCTGTCACTTTCACTGTATCGCGCTAGGGTCCCAAAATCGTATTTCCCGCGCGGGTATTAAAGAAAATGAGATATTAATAAGGAATTATAGGAAGTCAGCCAAAGTCAGGGAATGTCAGGGAAAACCTGAAAGAGACAGGCAATTTTCGATAAACTGAAGATAAAGTCAATTTTATTATTTTGTTAAAAATTCAACAATTTTATTTAAAAGTAATTCTTTTTGGTTGAAAATTCGTCTACGTAGCATGAAAAATCAACATTTTACATGAAATTTGTTCTCATTGTTGACTGAAAAATCTGTCTTTCTTGAAAATTCAACTCTTTTGTTATAAAGTCGTCTTTTTTGTATAAAAACTTATATCTTATCGTAGAAATGTCATTTTTTTTGTTGAAATTAATCTATTTTTATTAAGGATTGCACCATATTGTCGATAATTCGTTTTTCTTGGTTGAATTAAACTGATTTTGGCTTCAAATTAAATTTTGTTGTTGAAATATCGAATATTAAAGTTTTTTAAAAAAGAATTCATCTTTTATTGATAAAAATTTGACTGTTTTTCTGAAAACTCTTTTTTTGTTGTTAAAAATTATTCTGTTGTTGTTTACAATTAATATTTTTAATTTAAAATTTAATTATTCCATGTTTGGTTAAAAATTTATCTTGTTTAGTTGAAAATTCAATTATTTGGTTGAAATTTCATTTATTTTGTTGAAAACTCGTCTTTTGTGGTTGAAAATTAATTTTGTTAACTGCAAATGTAAATATTCCATTTTCTTTTAGAATTGATCTTTTTTAGTTGATAATTTATTTACTTTGATAGAAAATTCATAGCTCTGGGTTAAAAATTGAACTTTTTGGTAGAAACTCCGTTCTTTTGGTTTTCAAAATTTGTATTCTTTGGTTGAATTTAACTGTTTCTCATTTTATTTGAAAGTTGTCTCTTTTAGAAGACAATTAATCTTTTTGAATTATTAGTCATCGTTTTGGTTGGAAATTCATCTTTCTGTTTGAAAAATCATCTATTTGGCTATGCGTTAATGTATTTTGTTGCAAGCCTCTAATTTGTAATATTTGTGGATTTGCTATTTTTTAGTGAAAATGTTTCCTAAGTAAGATCTTCCAACCCTCCCTGTCCCTCCTCATAACAATCAGTAATGTTATGTAATTTTTGGATTACCCCTTATAAAATTCTATCTGACTGTTGTCACTAAAAGTCTTTGAGATCAATTTTTAAACAAATTTTTTTTTTAAGTAACACTATTGTTCTCCTAGGTATAAGGTCGCTCTCATACCCGGAAGAAATATTTATAATCGCCAGGGAAAATGAAAAGTTTGTCAATGAAAAGTCAGGAAAAGTCAAGGAATTTCAAAATGCGAATTTTTTAACAATGTTCGTATTCTGAAGTTAAAACATTTAATTTAGCGATCAGTTACTACTTATCGCAGTCTAAAGTCTTTACCCACATGTGTAATCATGTCCCGCTTCTTGCTACAAATTTCAAACTTTTTATAAAAATTATTTTATAGCTAAAACAATGTATCTCACCTTGGTCCAAATTTTAGATAATTTTATTAAGACGATGTGAAATATGATTAGTGACATAAATATCAAAACGCAAGAAAAGTTTAGCAAGTGTTTTGTTCTCGACTTGATCAAAATACAGAAAAATGCAGCCTTGCATAAATATTATTTTTATCAAAACTTACCCACGAAACTGAAGCAAACAAACTTTAAAATAATGCTTGATATTTATTTTACACGAGATAATCGAACATTTCTTCGGATTTTTATACAGAAGTAACGAAGGCAAATTATAACATTTAAAACTATGAGTGGCCCGGTTTTCCCGATGAATGATCTTCGCATCAGTAATATTGTGTACATATTACTGTACATATTACATAGTACATATTAGCACGTGTAGTCGTGCGATTTTCAGTATGTATTTTAGCAGTTTAATATCGTCGCCAAAAGTATACATGTGTACTCTCCTTTACTTTTTATATGTTTGCACCTTCATGCGTCGGCGTATATTTCGCTTAGGAAATAGAAAAAGCAATTTCCTGGATGCGCAGACATACTCCGTCAAGGGCGCGAATAAATGATGTTGAGATGAAGAAAAGCAGGAAGAAAAAATGAGAAGATATACAGACAAGTATTTTGTGCTTCACTTTGTCAGAATAATTGATTAAGTACAACTTTTCATAAAAATTTGAAGTATCTTTAGTACGACCAAGAAAGGTTGTTTCATTCTAAATATATCCCAGAACTCTCTGAAACTCTCTGAACTCTATGTTTTTATTGAAAGACGCTGCAAAGCTGAAAAATTCTTATTATTTTTGCACCCCAGACGTTTCGATAATACTAGTTTCATTTATAAATGCGACAAAGTTAAAATTAACACAATTAAACATTAAAATGATCTTTCTCAATAAAAAACATTTCATTATGCATTCAGCGAATGTGTTGTATACGTTTATAGGATTTGCCTATAAACTCTGGGAGTGCAGTGCATTGAAGGTCATGATGAGGTATACCTTCCTGTTCCTTTTATTTTGCTCATACCTTTGTTCAAATAGATGCTCCATATGAAGCAGGAGTTCATTCATGAGTCATTATTCACATGAACGGTAATTAAGTTTATTCAAAATGAAAAATTATTTTATTCTTTAAACATCTACAATAATTATTATTGAACCAATTACACTAGGTAACAAGATTATGTTTCTCATTAAATGATAGGAAATTTTAGTATATTTTTTCCATAGAATACGAATAGGAGGGCGAAAATGTTCTATCTTTTCGCGTTTTTCAGAAATACAGGGTTAAAAAGTGAAGAAAAAAAAACATTTTTGTTGCTGTTTCTTAAAGCTTGTATCAAACAAACCGTTTTTGCAAGTGCGCAATATGTTTTTTTTCAATTTGACTTAAAGAGTTCTCAAAGCACCTACGACCTTGACGATTACATTCTCATTGCGATACTCGCGCTTCGTGCTCAACAACTAGGTTATACACATGATTGCTTTTGAAAAAATAAAACCATCTAACAAAATGAAAAGTAAAATTTTGTTTCCAAATTTCAAAATGCTCTTACTGTTTGAATTTTAATCGACTCAAAAAATTTTATTAGGATAGTTTTGAAATATATTTTATATCTAGTAAAAATTTTGATTAATATTTTTTAATCTATCAGAAATTTTGATTCTTTTATTTTTTGGAAATTTTCAAAATTTTGAAAAGTATGTAACTTTTTGAATTTGTTATCGAAATATAACATTTCATTAGGATAATTTTCAAGACTCTCTCCCATCTAAAAGAAACTTACTCTAAAATTTCTGAAACTTGAAAAAAAATTTTTTTTCAACTTTTGAAAAAGCTCTAACATTTTTAATTTTGGTTGAAAGATCAGGTTAACGAACTTAACCTTCGTTTTGGGACCCTTGAAAAGTTTATCAAAGGCTGACTCAATTCGACAAATCCTTCAAAAGTTAGCGTGGCTAAAACATTCAGGTAACCATACATACAGACATACAGACATACTGACAGACACCGATAAAATTGTATGATTTTCAGAATCTGTGAGTGCCGAAACGTAAAGATCCGTTAAAAACCAGAGATCGAAAATTTGGACTATTACATTACACTCTCATGAATGAGAATGTAAAAATAGTTAAACATCCACCGCAGGGTCTCACTGAGAGCAACTGCCATCTAAGAATGACACCGGCTCTCGGTAGAACCGCGGTAAATCACACTTATGGCCACGTCTCACAACCGTGAGATGGGTGGTCACAGGACACGATTAAATCACAACGACCAGCCGGCGAAACCACCTCCGAGAGCACCGATCACAAGGCCAATTACTTTACCCGAATATTTTGGGTAGAGTCGCTGCAGATCCCTTTTAAAGTCTTGATACCTCCCCTCCTTTTCCTTCTCCTTAGCAATGATATTTGATTTGATCACGAAAATAGTTCGTTTCTCGAAGTCTTGGAGAACGATGTCAGGCCTCGAGTGTGCAATGGAGACTGCTGTCCGAAAATCGTAGTTCCCGAAAATTTGGCACTTCTAGTTTTGGACGATTGACTCTATCTCTCTCGGAGCATTCGGCAGGGCAGGGTCTCGGCCAACACGGTAAGAGTGAAAAAGATGATCATAAAGTACTCTTAGCGCTGCATTATGTCTATGGAGATACGTCGTTCCCGCGTAAGTCGAACACCTGGATAGTATGTGTTCTAGGTACTCAGCGTGTGCATGTCACGCTCTGCACCTATCGCTGGGATCTTCTTGACGTAAAATGTGGTCACGGTATACTAAGGTGCAAATGATACCATCCTGGCATCCGAAAATGAAACCCTCTGTACATGAATTGAGTAATGATGATCTGAGGAAAACAAAAGTTTGCTCCTTTGACAAGGCGTGCTCTTCTACATTTCTGTGAAAGTTTCCGTGAATTTTCTTGTGGAGTAGCTGTTGGCGAAAGTTTTTAACCTCTGCTTTCTTCACTCCGGCTTTTAGAAGTGAGGTACCTAGATGGAGTAATGCACTTTCTTCGGTTCTGATGTAAAAATTCAGGCCAAGGGTCTCGGCCGCTTGCTCCGCGGCTTTGTGAAGGAAAGCTCCTTTGTCAATCATCTCGTCATTCCTGACCATTTTTAGGAGATGATTTTTTCCATTTGCCACTATGTAAGCTTTGAGATGTATAATCGCGGAACGGACGAATTGATATGCAAGCTTTTATGTATTTATGCGTGGCGATATCAAGGGCCGCAAGCTCGTTCTTCGTCCATTGAACCACCCCCAACAAGTAGAGTAGAACCGGGATGGCAAGCATGTTAGTCGCAGATACCTTGTTCAACGCCGACCGATTTGAAGACCAAATCTGTTGAAGGAGATGCTTGTATCTGCTTCGGAGAGACTCCTTCACTGATGTTACGTCATGAATGCAGCTTTGAGGCACGCCCGGGTATGTATAGGTCTCTCCAGTGTCAATATGTCTAAAGCACTTATATCCACAAGCTTAGGGTCATCGGGAACGCCAATAATCTTTCCTTTCTTCAAATAAATCTTGGCATACTTGTCCAATCCAGGGTCCATACCAATCTCACCTGTGTACTTCTTGATGATATTTAAAGCACTCTGAAGTTTTCTTTTGCCAGAAGCATAGATTTGCAGGTCATTCACATAAAATACATGAGTGACCTTATATGCTCGCAATGATTAGTGTCGCCGCAGAGGTATCCAGGAGAATTGCGTAGTTGCGTACAATTAGACATTCATAATTATGGCATTCTAAGCTGAAAATGAAAAAATCGTGATAGAAGGATAGCAACGGTGGCGCGAATCGAACACAGATTTCCTGAACAGCAGCACGGAGCCTTTTTCCTGTGGCAAAACAAATTATGAGAGTGAGGATTTTGATAAACTTCATGAACCTCGGCGCATATAACGTCAATTGTCAGTGAATTTCCTGTTTTAAATGGTTAATTTCACAAAGCACTATATTCAAGTATTTGGCTCCTCATTGCAGATTCCTATTGACAATGGTAACTTTTGTTACCTATTTTGCAACTTATATTATTTTAACTGCTAGTTATTGCAATTACGGTTTTATAATTTATTTTCGTAAATATCTATTTTTCTAACATAAAGTAGCTATCAAAAAATTAGTCTTTCCAACTTTAAATAACAATATTTAATTTTCGAGTATATTTATAATTAATATGGAAAAAATGTTCAATATTTAAATTGGGCAAAATTTTATATTTAAAAATTGTTATGACTTTGAAAAATGTTTCGTAACGGGGAAATGTCCAGAAACTTGTTTTTGTTTTCAAAGTCCACCTCGAAATATTTATATTGAGAAACTGACTACTAATAAGAAACTTATCGTGAGCACGGTGCACAAATCATGATTGCTAGTTGATAATTTGTTTCATTTTCGGTGAATAATTATATTCTGCTCAAATGTTCTTGTAGTTTTACATACATTTTTCAAATAAAGTGTGGAAATATATATTATAATTTTCTCGTTGGCCGGAAATACACGACACTCTGCTTGAAGATCCTTGTTAGGGTCCTCCTGTAAATCACTTTTTTCCTGTCTAATATGATTATTGTTTGAATATATGCTTTAGTATAGAGTTTTAAAAAAAAAACACTAACCTTATAATTAAAATTTTGTAGTACTATTTCCATTGATACCGGCTAGATTATTAATACAAAGGAGTAAATAAGTAAAGGAATAAATGAAGTAAACAAATAAACAAAATTAAATTAATTAATTAAAGCAATACATAGAAGAGGAGTTGAATGTCACTTGCAAATACAGAAATACAGCTGTGCAAACAAGAAAATCGGTATTGATACATTTGAGATCGCACAAACTCCCTCCTCCATACGTTATATGATTTATAATAAAATAATCTTAATTAGAGTTTAAATAAACAATTTTATTTTGCTTTTACGAATCCTTAAAATTGGACTCAAAGGTCCTTGATTCCGATGGTGTTTATTGAATATCCGTTTTGTAATACGATATACATAATGGATGTTCATAAAAACTACAAGAATTAGGGCTATTTGAATCCCATTTTAAATATTGGTAAAATTGACAGTCGACCTATCCGAACTGCAGATACGCTTTACTTAATTTGCGTAGCAGTATATTACATCTCTACTCTGAATATAGTTAACGTTTTTCTTTTTTTGCAAGGCAGAATAACCAGGCGGTCGATAATCCTCGAAAGGAAGTATCTTATTTCCAATACAATATATTTTTTTAGTTTAGAACTGGCTGAGCGGTCAAGACCTCGAATCCCGAACCGATATTTTACCCGATTCCTCTCGTAGGAATAGATTCATATATAGTTACATATACACTATACAGTTATACACACAATCCAATCTCATCGTCTCAGTACCACGAGAACGACAACTTTTCCAATTTCACAGATCCCGACTCGGCAAGATTTTATAGACAAACTCAAACCTTTGCCCTCAGTCGCCTAAACTGTCCATTCAAGCAGCCATTTAACAGGAGAAAACTACCTCCGGATCACAGGTTGCAGACCACTTATGTGTCAAGAGTTTCTCCTCCACGATGCGATCTTCCGACGGGAAAATTTCACTGAAAAATGTATTGCGTTTGCAGGTTTATAGCACTTGGCCAAAACGGCTGTGGGTGAAAATGACGGAGATGTTCAAGCGATTGCAAAATGAACTTGATCTTTTCGAACGTGGCGACCTCCGCAGTTTATAAGTGGGAGGGATCAGAGTTGAAATATATGCTGAATGTGGTTTAATAAAAAGTGAAATTCGCTTTGGAATTGAAAAATCGAGGAAAAGTTTTGATTTTCCACAGCAAGATTTTTCATTTTTCCCTGGAGCTGGTTAACTTACTAGCTACCAAAGCTTTTAGGAAAAAGTTAGCTTATGTAAATATCAACCAGATCATGATTATAATTTTGTAATGTTTATAGTAACACACCCGACTTTCAATTTATGCACGGTTTTGGTTCTGACCTTTTCTTCAATTAAAAATCACCGAAGCGTAAACATCAGGGCCGTGTAGCAATGTTGCGGAACGTGACGCAGTTATCCAGCTAGGCCGTTGTGGTACTGCGCTTTATCGCTATGCTACTACTTTCTCATGCATGAGTGACCACGGCACATCCCCCGCGGATCCTCTCGTCCGAAACCGCTGTTGCGGCGTAATTTTTGGAACGCCCGAATCGAAAGTTCTAAAATTGAATGTCGCGTGTATTGATCTTTCCCCCGATATACTCCTGCATTTCCACTTTTTTCAAATTCCCCTTTTTCCTCTATTATTGAAAAACATCCCTTTTTCTCCTTTTCTCTTTGACTATACGATAATTTTTGGTAATTGTACGTAAGAACTATATTGTTCGTTTTACATCTACAAAATTATTCTACATATTTAAAACTATAATATGCTTCTTCGTGTAGTGACAGGTTTATTTATTTTTTAACTTAAAGAATTATCTGTTATAAATAATTTAACTTTTTTAAATATAAATACAAAATGTTATTGATTAATTTTTGTACTTAAAATTACATTTCTTGTACAGCTATAATATGGAGCCAGACATGTAGCTCAAGGTGCGTCATGAAAATAATAAAATGCATCTGTATAATATTGAAGTACTTCAATAAATTATTCATAAATAATAAAGTAGAAAATAACGAAAACAATACATCGCAACTACAAAATTAAATAAT